>BGNK01000207.1:223359-312138 GCA_003297005.1 Symbiodinium sp. clade A Y106
CCTCATGGGAACTCCCACCACAGTCGGGCAAAGCTGCACACAGCTAGTTTGCCACCCAGCATGTGGCTTGAAAACGGTCTCGAACCACTCCAAGCTGTTGAAGCAGTGGCTGCATTCCTGCAGCAGCCAATCCACACGAGAGTGCTCGGCCCTTGCCAGCCAGAGCGCTGCTGGCACAGCAGAATCATGTAGCCATTTTTCTCGATTCCCCTGAGGGGAAAAGGCAACGCATGTGTTGCCACCAAGCTCAAAGTGTATGTCGACGGGTGCTTTGGGTGGAAGGTAGGGGCACTTTTTCTGGCATGCCCAACAATACCCTGTCTCCCTCATCTGTCCTTGTCTGCAGGCTTCCTTGGCGATCTGGATCAACTTTGACATACAGCGAGTGCTTAGCGCTTCGATGCTCTCAGCCGCGGTGTTTGCTGTTTGCAGTTCTTCTCGAAAGGGCTGGGCTCGCTGCCTCAAAGTGCTCACCACAAACTTCATCTTTGACAGAACACCTGGTTCACACTGATCACATATGNCTCTCGGAGCTCAAAATGATCTCCCTGCAAGCCGGGCTTGTCTCAAAGCCCGACCAATGAACAACTGGACCGCAACGGCTTGCATGAGGTTCTGAGTGACAATCCCAGCAGGGCAAAACTCCTTCTGCCAGCCGAGCAAGAACGTGCTCGAAAGTGCACATGCCAGAATATGCTGATGTGAGCCATATCTTTCGGTTCAGATTCTCACGGAGCTGCGACTGCAACCCTGTTCTGGCTACCCAAATACTTTCCATGTCTGCGATCTGCTCAGGCCACTCAAGAAGTTCTGCGACTCCCCCGGCCGTGGCATCAAACTCCTGTGTGCTGAGCCTCTCGATGCGTGCTTTCAGAGCCCGCCCTGCAGACTCGACTTGGTCTGCATGTGCAAACAAACATGGCTACTTAGCGGTCTACAATAGTCTACAACTTTACAGACAGAAGTATCTACTGCTGCAAGACACGACTGGACCCATGATCCAATGTTGCTGGACCTGCTCGGGGATGCTTATGGGGCTTTCATGATCCTCCGAAACTGCAAATGACTGCAAAACATCACAGCTCTGGCTCAGACAAGTGAACATGCACCCGTCGTGGAGAACTTCCAAGCAATGGGCCCAAACCTCTGTGTTCTGCTCTGGAATGCTCTGGACTGGCCTGTTTGGGCCGCGACGGGAGCACCTGGCATCGAAACGGGCAAAGTCTAGCTTCAATCTGCTGCAAACATGCAAAACTGGTCAGACTGGCACAACACTCAACACAAAGCCCGAAATATCCCAAAAGCAGGCGAAAGGGGCATGCTGGGCTGGTTTCAAGGCAAGCGTCGCGCAAGCGTCGCGCAAGCATCGCGCAGCGTCGCGCGCATGGATTTTGGTCAGAGGACGCATAGCACTATCAGAAATAGAGTCGCGCACCTACCATTCTGGGGCCCAAATCGGTCGCGCACTCCAGAATCGGCCATAGCCGGGTAACCGGGGGTAGTTCGCGCAAGTGTCGCGCAAGCGTCGCGCAGGCGTCGCGCACCGTCGCGCACCACTCCAGACTCCCTCCGATGCTTTTCTCTAGGACTGGGACAGAAATGGAGCCTCCTGCTTCAGAAAGACACAAGAACAGCCCTAGCACTCACAAACACTTCCACCGGAACCCAAAACACGCAACTGCCTCTACCGTGACATGCCAGGCACGACCCCGGCCCGAATCACCGCCATCGCNACCGGAACCCAAAACACGCAACTGCCTCTACCGTGACATGCCAGGCACGACCCCGGCCCGAATCACCGCCATCGCGAGGAGAAGCTCAGCCTCGCCATCTCACCCAGTATGTTTGCTGCACACTACCGCATCAAGCCGTTTACGAGCTCTTGAGAGCTGAGCATCTGGCCGAAAGGGCGAAGAAAAACCATCCCCAGCACCAGGGTCCTGCCAAGCACTGTCGATTGAATATTCAGATTCACATATATCATATCTCGGAAAACACACTCGAGTCACTCATGCTTCAGACTTGGCNGGCGAAGAAAAACCATCCCCAGCACCAGGGTCCTGCCAAGCACTGTCGATTGAATATTCAGATTCACATATATCATATCTCGGAAAACACACTCGAGTCACTCATGCTTCAGACTTGGCCAGAAACTGCCCAACAAAACCAGCATGCGCTGTCCTTGGAAACACCACTGACTTCGTCGCTGTAGACGACAAAGTCCACCGCCTGTGCACCGAGGTTTGTAGTGTGGTCTATCTATCATAGCACACAGTCGAACAGAGGTCCTAAGACACTTCATGCGTGCGTGCGTCAGTCCCGCAGCAGTCAGACGCAATGGCTACAAGGGCTACAAGGGTGCACTGCCATCTGGTCCGGCCTCTGTGCTGCAAACTGCCACCGCCTCTGTCAGGAGCTCCTAGACCGCCGCCTGTCAGCAAATGTTCCGAGCACAGCCGAAAGTACGAACAGAAAACCCGTCGAGCCACAGGGAACTGATGTTAGACACAGGCCAGCGACAAGCACCCACAAATCTAAGAATGTAAGCAACCTGCGCCCAACCGTGAACCCACAAACCTGCGCCCAACCGTGAGCAAACAAGCGTGCCTCCACGACAAAGATGCCGCCGCAACGTGGCCACGAACTGCGATCATCTGCCTGCCAGGACACAAGACGGGCCGCAGGACATCAACTTGGTGCCACAAAACTGCAGACTGCGTCCGACAAACCCAGAGCAACGGCCAGCTACTGCTGCAGACATTGGCATACACTGCGGGGGCCTGTTCAGCTGNGACGGGCCGCAGGACATCAACTTGGTGCCACAAAACTGCAGACTGCGTCCGACAAACCCAGAGCAACGGCCAGCTACTGCTGCAGACATTGGCATACACTGCGGGGGCCTGTTCAGCTGAGGATGAAGATGATGCAGACCGGGAGGCAGTCCTATCAGAGTCGGAACTGGACTCGGGATCACTGGTGGCTTCGTCTGCTGGAGAGGGCGCATGAGCACCCGCAGACTTCGCGCCTTTGCCTGCGCCTTGTTCTTTGCTGAGCCTGCGGCTTTGGCTCGTGCGGCACGAGCCTTGGGCCTACCTGCAGCTGCAGCCTTCGGTGCTGCAGAAGAAGCACTAGCCTCTGCATNGATCGCTTCACTAGGTCCATGCTCAAGCTTCTGCTGGAGAACAACAGCTGGAGCTGGGGTGTCTGCTTCTCGAATCGACATGCGGACGTGCTTCCGCTGTCGGTCAAAACGTTGGGCTTGATTAGCCCAATGACGTAGGCGATTGAGGACATTCTCTTCATCTGCTTCTTGTGGGCCAGACAAGCTCAGGAACTTCTTACAGCCACTTTTATCATTCAAGGCGTGGAAGGGGCAAACGATTTGGATTCCCCCAAATGGCGGCGAGGACTGGGCACTCTTCCTATGCAAGGAGAAAGGACCCCAAGGTGCCAACCGTGGTTTTGGCGGGGCTTGGGCTGATGATTTCCTCTCTCTTCGTGCTGAAGGCGTAGCATGGTCTGCTGCATCTGGGCCTGGAGCTACCACTACTTCACCCCGAAGAGGCTCAGGAGTCTCAGGCACGCCGGTGTCTGAAGCAGCCTCAGCAGAAACAGAAACATGCCCGGCAGAGCTCGCTGAAGGAGCAGCTGCAGGTGCACTCGTATCTTCACACTCACCGTCTGGGTCTTCTGCGGGCTGCGCATCAATCAGGGCTTCGAGTTCTGCGATAAGCTCGTCGTCATCCACACCGTCGCCGTCATCATCATGATCATCAACCTGCTCCCCTCCTAGAAGATCGCCCTCACCCTCGAAAAAANCTCAAGCAACTGACAAACGTCAGCTGGGGACGCCCCTTCAATGCCTGGCAACGCTAGCTGCACATTCCCTGGCCTCCGCCACAGTTGTGTTTTGGCAAGGAAAGCATCTAGACCCAGTGCGGTGACATGCTCACACAGATTAAGGACCTCTCCTCCAGGACCATCTGGCAGGGCTGAGACCTGCGGGGCCTCTGTGCTTCCAAAGTTCTCTAGCCTGGTAACCAAAATATCGTGTTTTCCCATGGCCGCAATTGTGCAAGGAGCATGGGAGGGCTGTCGGATGCCGGAAGGGCGGAGAATCAGGGGGGCATAAAACCGNGCCTGGTAACCAAAATATCGTGTTTTCCCATGGCCGCAATTGTGCAAGGAGCATGGGAGGGCTGTCGGATGCCGGAAGGGCGGAGAATCAGGGGGGCATAAAACCGATCTTCGATGGACTCGAGTCCTGCGCGCAAGTTGAACGAACATACGCAATTCCGGCTTGTGCATATAGAGCAAAGCCTGTGAAAGTTTTGGTTCCTTGGGCACAAATGCCAGCTTGGCCTGATCTAGAAGTTTCTTCTGCGACTTGTGCCACTGCACGGACTCTCGAAGATCGCCATGCTGCACAATTGCATCGCGATACAATATCGATCGCAAGACCTTCAAATGAGCACTGCTGGGTGCCCTGCGACGCTGGCGTGCCAATGCCTGGAAAAGCGGATGGGCCTTGAAGCAAGGAAAAACGTCACTGAAGCGCCTCACTTTGCGAGCAATCACAAACTGCTCTAGCATCTTTTCAAAGGAATCTGGTTTCAAGGACAGGCTACGGTTGAGCTCTGGCGCTCTGAGCTGAATGGAAAGAGCTGTCATGCTGTGCCGCTTCGGGAGTGTGCCTAGATCCTTGTGCGCTCCTTCTATGATACGCTCAGCAATCTGCACAAAGGTCAAGGGCGCCAAGTATTCTTCCAATCTCGGACAAGCATTCAAAGGCTCGCAATCTGACACAAACCGCTGCAAATCATCCCGGAGGGGGCCTGGGGAGAACAACTCCTGGGCCATGACATGCTGCATACTTCGGGCATCCTCTGGCAAGTCGTGCCACAAGGACTGGGCTTCCTGCAAACATTTTCTTGCCTTCGCAGGATCTGCATGGGTGCCACCAAGAATAATCCAAGGCAGGGACTGATAGAAGCCCAAACGGATTTTCAAATTTTCACAAACAAACGCTGCAGCCTTGCTCCACTCTTGCCTCAGTCGTCCCCAGGCATCCACAGACAAAGGATTTTGCAAGGCCGATGCAAAGTCAGCAAAACGTAGGGAGAAAACGGACTCAGCAAAGTGCAGCAGCTGGCCTGCAGCCATGTCTGCAGCTCTACACCCCATGACTGGGCAACGGCATGCTACTTCTCTGGGGCAGGAGATTTCGCGCCGCAGCTGAGTTTGCTGCCTGTGAGGAGGCACGCCGGACAACAAATTGCTGTGACAAGAGCATCCTTCAACCCAACGCAGCAAGCTCCGAACTACATCTCGAAGTTGCAACTGCATGTGCCAGTATGCGCAAAAGTATTCATCCTTCAGTAGTTCTGTGATGCCCCTACACGAAAATTCGTCACCCTCCACAGCATCTTCCTGCAGACCACGAGAGTAAGCAACTGGGTCCCAGTGCTGCCTGAGAAAAATAAGAATGGGAAGCCCATCGCTCAAATAACCGGCGAGTTCTCCCCACCGCTCTTTGTGCAAAGTGCTACGAAACGACTCAAGAACTTTCTGCCCGGCTTCGTACAAAGGCGTGCCTGTGAGTACAACTTGCACAAAACGCTCCCGGCGCCGTTTGTTCCCTATCAATGCATCAAGCTTTTTCAAGGAAGTAAAAAACCAATCAAACTCACTGAGAGCATCATCAAGGTTCAAGCAGGCATTGTGAATGGCATGGCATGCTCCGGGCACTTGAAGAGCTCGGGGCATGAAGTTGTGATTCTCAGGTCGCTCCGGCTGTGGTTCTACGGCCAGGCTCTCTTCAACAAACCCATCCTCATCACCCTCCGCCACTTGCAACCGCACGGGGCGGATAAATGCAGGCAGCGTGCTTTCCACACACTTGACTTGGCAATCCGGCATTCCGATCTCGACACCCATATCACTGCACCACCCTACACAGGACCCCAAGTACCCTTCCAATGCCTCTAAGTGCACTCAAGCAAAGCTGAAAGCACATGCGCCCCGACTTTGTCGACGAGCTGTGTGCGGCCCTGCCCCAGAAGCTGAGGAATTTGCGTGTGCATTTCTATGCGATCGAAGAGGGACTGTGATAGCTTTGCTCGCTGCCTGTGTTTCTCTACATCCGCAGGCATTTCATCCCCATCCTCTGCCTCTGCCTCCTTAGCTTTGTCTGCCTGGTTCATACAAAGCCACTTGAAAGACCTGGCCAGTTCCACTGCATCAGCTGCTGCAAGAAAGCGGTAACGCACATTGTAGATATCTTTGTGCCCTTTCGAAGTACNACAAAGCCACTTGAAAGACCTGGCCAGTTCCACTGCATCAGCTGCTGCAAGAAAGCGGTAACGCACATTGTAGATATCTTTGTGCCCTTTCGAAGTACTATCACCCCAGATGTACCTAAGCACTGGACCCAACCTGGAAAGCTTTGCACGCTGGAACAACAACATGGCAATGTCAAGCATCACTCTACCATCTGCAGGACTTGTAGAGGAAGCAAAATGCTCCCGCACCCATGCTTCTGCACCTGGTCTAACTTCAGCTGGCAAACACTGCAGAAAGCGCAGAGCGTGGCTCTTCAGCTGTCCCCGATTTCTAAGGTCCAAGCTTGCAAGAATCTGTCTCAAAAACGAATCATGTGAGGCAACAGAAGCAAACTTTCTAGCTGCATCGTCGGGAACAAGGCACAAAGACGACTTGTGCTTTGTAATGTCAACAATGCATCGCAGAGCTTCCGAGCGGATGCCCTCGACATGATCAGACTCTGCATCTGTTGCAATGATGTCCGAAAGCATTGACCGCATGACGGCTACACACCTTTCTGCTGCACTAGCATCGAGGCAAGCTGGTGGGAAAGGCTGGGAGGGAGCTGCCCCTTTACGCTCCACAAGCCAATGCTCCGACAAACCCTGGCACAACACAGGAAAGTCGGGGTGGACCCAACGTGCTAAGAACACAAGGTTACGCAAACGGTTGCCGAAGACTAATTGCCCAAGCGCTGGCGGCAGGAAAATGCAGGGGACTGCTTGCAGCGCCGCCTGCACTTCTTCGGGAACTACGGATTGCAGTGCCCTAAAGCCATCGCTCGGTGAACTGCCTGCAGGATGCATGGACAGTGAGAACAGCGCGTGGTCATCGCTGCTGCTGTCTTCCCCCAATTTCCACGGTTCTATCTTCACAAGACCAGCAGCAAGTCTCGGATGCACTGTCGTGCCGCTTGTCCGGACTCTGTTTGCCCTGTGCTGAACCCGTGTTCTTGTCAGAACTTCTGGCATGGTTTCCCACGAAGGAAAGAAGAAAGCTTGCGCAACCTTTACAGCAAAAGCATCCCGAGCTCCCTTGAGGAAAGACTCCCGAATAAAATGCATTTCTTCTGTCCAGCCGGGCGTGCAAAGATCTTCAAACTGCTTGCCAGGGCCTACGCAAATAAGACCGCGCAACAGTCCAACTGGATCATGTTCGTGCACATGCTCTGGAATGTGTGAAACGTCCAAGCTGCGAAGTGTGCCCAGCAATGACTGTGGAATGCTTGCAGGCAGCACAGTTCTGCCTCTATGCTTCTCGAATGCCACAGAGCCATTGCTTGCCCTGCTGCTGCATCTGACAAAAAGGAAAACCTGTCAAAAATGCTCACAACCTACATTGTTGCTGCGTTCTCAGGCCTTTGATCCTACTTGTGCCTCCTATACCCCTGCTGTCTTTAGTCTTCAAACTTCGACGTACAAGAACAAATGAATCTACAGCTATACACAGACACTTGCCTTTCGTGCATCTCTACTTTGAGCAGCTTGCGCATGTTTCGTTGAAATCCGAACCAATTCCTCTCCATGCGTTGGNACGTACAAGAACAAATGAATCTACAGCTATACACAGACACTTGCCTTTCGTGCATCTCTACTTTGAGCAGCTTGCGCATGTTTCGTTGAAATCCGAACCAATTCCTCTCCATGCGTTGGCTTGCTAACGTTGCCCGCTCGTGATCCGTCCTGGACAGAGCACATATAGGCGCTCAGAATTTGCAGCAACCTCTCGAGCCCAGCCCTCTGCTTGAGTCGCACCAAAACACTGCCAGCTAGGAGAAAATGCTTGCAAATCCCCAACCCAACTCCGGAATGCAGGTTCAAATGGCTTTCACAAGCTATTTCAGCCTGTGTCCCCTCCACGCAAGGCATAGATTTGGTCAAAGTACTGCTAAACATTCAACGACGTTGCAATGTTGAGACGCACCTGAAAACTGCTGCTTTGCGCAAACCATGCCAAGTGGCCAGGCTACGTCATGTTTCGCGATGTGAGCGTTATTTTTCCAGGAAGTGGGAGTGCAGCTTCACTGTCTCAATGGTTTTGTCCTCCTAAAAGCACCAGCCTCAAAAAGATCCGCTAGATTCTATGAAAATCCTGAAAACGTTTGGCAGTAAATATAAGAGTCTGCTAGTGTAGTCAGTTACACATACGTGTCTGCCATTGGTGTCTGAAGGGGGGTGTCCCAACAAGAAGTGTCGGATTTAATAACCAAAGCAACAATGAGGCAGCGACGACAGAACACCGTGTGACGACAGCAACTTTTCACAGCTCGCTCCACGAGTATTCCATCATCGCTTGAGGATCAGCTTCTTGCAAGCCGATGGCTTCTTTGCGACACCCTTCTTGCGCAACGCCTTCTTCGCGGGAGGCTTCTTTGCAACACCCTTCTTGTCAAACGCCTTCTGTACGACACCCTTCTCGGGTCCACAGCGGTAAGGCTCTTTGTCTTTCTTGCACGATCTACGGCGAATCTACGGGGTATCCTTTGCCTCCACAACCTGATCGTGGAGCTTGCAAAAATGCAGCACCTTGAATGCATGGCGAGATGGGGTAGCCTCGTTCAAGACTCGCATAGCCCCTAAACCACGAAAAGACCTGTTCGCAGGCCGATGTGTTGACCGACTGAAATCGGGACTTCAACTTACGGCGATACAGAGGGTTATGCGGACAGTCTTTGGTGTGTCCATGCGCGTGAAACAAGTCTACACTCCAGTATTTCACTTGCTTGAAGGCCTTCATGCGGCAGGCACAGGGAAGGAAGCTACAGACACGGTCCACGACGACGCCATCAGCCTTGGAATACTTGGGCAAGGTCTCCC
This sequence comes from Symbiodinium sp. clade A Y106, assembly GCA_003297005.1. Lineage (NCBI taxonomy): Eukaryota > Dinophyceae > Suessiales > Symbiodiniaceae > Symbiodinium > Symbiodinium sp. clade A. The sequence continues at coordinate 232,497 of BGNK01000207.1, forward strand.
GCAGCGCCGTCTGCAGGATATCATTCCCCTCGGGTGCCTCCATCGCCCGAGCCCAGAGGATCCGAAGATTCTTCGAATGTACCAGCATGAGCCAGCCGTGCCCGTATGGTTTGACTCGTTTGTCTGCTCTGGGCTTGGTCGAGTGACGCAGCACGTTGTCGCACTTCACGTGCACCTTGGCGCGTCCATCGGCCACGATCTGATGCACCGTAGATGGGCGGGGATGAAGGAAGCAAGTGCGCTGAAGATGGTGCTCGTAGGCGCGGAGGCTGGACTCGGAGATCTCGTTACCAATGATGATTTCTCGCTCCTTGCCGCAGGCTTCCAACTCATGTACGGCTATCCAGTATATGATCCCAGTGCATGATTGACTCGGAACTGACTGGATTTGTCGAATGCGATATCCCGAAAACCTCCTGGTTTACATCCTTGACGGCTCTAGTGGCTACACAGGCGCGGAACTCAAGGAGGGGGTGGTAGCGCAAAAAGTCTGTAACAAATCCACATTTGTTGTTGACGAGCAGGATCCGGCCAATGGAGTTAACAGTGTTGAACTTGGCCGAGTCCTTCCAGACGAAGTTGGGTCCGAAGCTTTGGCGACAAGCATAGCTCGCGCACCGCATCGTCACTCTGAATACCTTGGAAGGTGTACACTACAGCATTGACGGTATGTGTTGCGGCGAGACGCCCGCCACAGTAGCATTTCTTGAGATGGGTGCTGAACACCTCGAGGTCGGCCATTGCGATCAACGTGCAAGGAGCTTCCGCTTCCCAAGACCTCGAAACCCAAAAGTTCAAGCGTTGATCTGACATGAATCTATGTTCATAGTGCAGCAAATTCGCATTTGCGGCCAAAGCATTCATGGATTGATCGAATTCTTTAGCTCCAAAACCGGAACATCAACGTTTGCACAGATCGCAAGCTGAATAGTCGGGGTTACAGGAGTAACATCGCTAGAACAGATGCATTCAAGACTCTACTGATCCCACTCAGAAATGGCAAGTCCAAGAACAGTCACGACTCTGCATGGAGACTGCGGGCCTTAGCCGCCTTAGCCTCGTCGGGAACCTCCTCCTGCGTCCTTGGCACCTTGTTCGGACCCTGGGCTTGGGCGTGACACTCCTGCATACTGACGAGAGCGTAGGAAAGGAAGGGACCAGGGGAAAGCTACGTGTGACGAATCGTGTGATCTAGCTGCAAGAGCAATGGGTGACACGAGCATGCGAAGCAGCAACGGACTCAACATTGGCGTTCTTCAAGATTTGGTTGAAGCGACCAGCCCTGTTTATATACTTCTCTCTCTGCCCCGTGTAGACAGAAGGATTGATTCCTTGCACCCTACTATGACTGTACACAGAGAGAAGACCTTAGCACCATGCAGCCTAGTGCAGCAACGTCAAGCCCTTAGTTCGATGCATCCCACTGCTGGCTGGCAGCGAAAGTGGTCTTCATAAGACGCTGTGCAATATGAAGTTTGTCGGCAAAGCCGCTTGAGCTCCTAGCCAAGCTAACTGCACATTCACAGGTGTCACGCAAGTCGGTGGGCCACTCGGATATATCTACAACGTGACTAAGGACAGGCTCCTCGGAATCAGAGCTGGGGTAGCTTGAGTCTTTCTCACTCTCTGCGGCGTCCTTGGGCTCGGGTGCAGCGATCTTATCGTCATCCTCACTCTCTCCGGCCTCCTTGGACTCGGGCGGCGAGATCTTGTCATTGCCCGTGATGATGTTCGCGTCCTTTAGATCCTGCTTGTTGGCGGTGATGTCGCCCTCGTCATGCACGATGTTGTGGTGCTGGTCTTCGATGTGCACACAGGCACCTTGATGGAAACTAACGCTTTAGCCTTACTGCCCTTCTGCGGAGAAAATAGCCACGTCCAAAGCATCTCCTGGGCCTGAGGGCTCCACCCGCCGGGCATGCCAGTGCCGAGATTAGGGACTCTTTGAATGTAGTGGATGTGCGACTGGACCTGATGGGGCTGGGGGCTCGCTGTGTATCATGCACCTGAGGAAAAGCGGCTATGTTCGACATGATGGCGGCCCAGGGGGGCTGAGACGTATCGCATCAGGTACTTGCGTGCGAAGCATTCGGTTTTACATGTGCGTCACTCACGTCCGTGAGTTCGAGTCAGCAACGACCGGCCTCGACGTGCAAAAACCCGGTTACAGAGGCAGTCCTTTTCATTGGCATGCCTTTCTTTTCTGGTCTACTAACTGCTTTAAGGCAAGGACTTTAAATCGCACCATGCTTCTCTGCTTGCAAGCACGCCTTCATGCAAGGCCTTCCTACCTCGCGCTTGTCTTGTAGCAGCACCAAAAGCAAAAAAAAAACACAACTAATGCTGCCGAGGTGCTGCAATTCCCAGGGTCCGTGTTTCTAACAGGGGCTGTGTTTGTAAACTTGGTGTTGCTTGGAGCGAAATAAGGCCTATAAAGGCTAGGGTTTCAGGCGTATGCATATGACTAATATCAGAGGTTAGAAACCCGTTCATATAAGCGAACAGTTTAAACCAAAACTAACAAGCTTGGAATCGTCGACGCCAAAAGCGTCCGCAGAGCAGCCGCGGCACCTGGACAGCTGGCCGCGGGGCGGGGTGGGGGGCTGAAGGTCTCTGGATGTTGGAGCTTCGCTTCGAGACTACCCGCCCCCCCCACTCCCTCCACCAAGGCTATACATAGGCAGTGTTTATAAACAACTGCAGTGTTTATAAACAAGGACAGTGGTTATAAACACACAAAAAACCGTAACAAAGTATTTACTCATGAACGAGAACACTGAATCATAGCATGTGACCTGAAATGCCCTACGTCGGATAACAAGTACCTATATACCAAAAACTTCTCCTGCAAAAGCGCAGGCCCCAGGATCGACCTTTTTGTATGTGTATGTATATATATGTATATGTATACGTATATGTATATGTATGTATACAACATATCCACATGTTTGTATATTATAGCATGCCTTTGTGAAGAGATCATGTCTGTATGCGTATGCATATATATATATATGGACACCTCCCCCCCCCTGACGGCCTCTTTTCCATTGTAAATACCGTCAAAGCGCATACTTTTCATGGATGATAAAAAATCCAAAAGTTTGGGGCCCCTCACAGAGGTTTTGGTTTTTCGGTTTTGTAGTGCCTTCGGCGGAAACCAAAAAACCAAAAATCCAAAGCCTTTCTGGGGGGGGCCCGAAACTTTTGGAATTTGTGGTTTTCCTTGGGTTTTTTTGGTTTTCCAACAGACATCCAAAAAAAAACATGTTTTTTGTTATTTTTAAGTGGAAAACCAAAAAACCACTAGGTGTTTTTGGTTGTTTTTGTTCGGCCTCTGGTGATAAACCAAAAAACCTGTGTTTTTTGGATTTCTGTTGCAAAACCAAAAAACACTGTGTATTTTTTGGATTTCTGCTGGAAAACCAAAAAAACCTAGGAAAACCAAAACATCCAAAAGTTTCGGGCCCCTCACAGAGGTTTTGGATTTTGGGATTTTTGGTTCTCTGAGCCTTAGAGCCAATACAGCGTGCAGCATGCAATTGTACTTACCAGTCTTAGTCTTAGTTTTTGTCTTAATCTAAGTCTGATTCTTAATGTCAGTCTTAGTAATAGGGCTAACATTGGTAGTTTTAATCTTAGTATTGCTTCTTTTCGAGCAGTAGTCTTCATATCTGCCTTAGGCATGTGTGTTAGTATTAGTATTTGCTTTGTGTTAGCATTCATATTAATAGCATCAGCACGGGTAGTAGTCTTAATATTACCGTTCGTGTTGATAGTGTTACTGTTAGTGTTAGTGTTGGTGTCAGTGTCAATGTCAATGCCAATGTCATTGTCAGTGCTAGTATTAGTCTGAATATAAGTCTGTATAGTATGTGTACTAACGGTAGTGTTAATGTTTAGTGTTAGTGTTAGAGTTAGTATTCGTATTGGTCTTGGTCTCAGCCTTTGTCTTATACTTAGTATGAGTATTAACCCGTGTATAGTATCATATTAGTATATTCTATATTTGTAGGTCTATGGGGAAATTGGAAATCTTAGTATATGAGTATATTAGTATATTAGTATATTGGTATATTAGTATATTAGTATATTGGTATATTGGTATGTTGGTACATTGGTATGTGAAAATACAGATTCTTTGGTACGTTGATGATGTGCTTTTTGGATTTGATTTGAACGTGATTAGTAGTATTCGTAGGAGCATTAATATTGGTATCAGTACCAGTATTGCTGTTAGTGCTATGCATAAACGTATATGCTGGAGCATCAAGTGGTAGTACTAGTATTCATTTAGTACAGATTTTTTTTCGATAAAATACTGAGAACAATCAATAATAATATGAGCATTAATATCAGGAGGAACATTATTACTTATATTCATATCAGTGTTAGCATTAATATTGGCATTTGTGTGTATATTGGCATTGGTAATAATATTACTATCAATATGAATATGTTTTTAATATTCGTAGGAACATTAGTATTCATATGGGGTTGTATAATAACCCCGTATTAAATTATTGTTCCCTGAACTCATGTTATCGTTTTTTTTCTTATCGTTTTTCCAAGGAATATGCGTATTTTATGATATAACAACATGGGTACTCATGCTAGTACTGGTACTAGTACTAGTACTAGTACTAGTACTAGTACTAGTCAAAGTAGCAGTAGCAGTAGCAGCAGAAGCAGCAGCAGCAGCAGGAGTAGGAGTAGTAGTAGTAGTAGTACGTAGTACGTAGTAAAAGCAGCAGCAGCAGCTGCAGCAGCAGTAGCAGCAGTATGGAAGCAGTAAACAGAAGTGATTTCAACCGCCGCCCGGACGGTACAGGGGGTACATACAGGAAGCCGGCCACACCGCTTCCCCCTCGTCCGTTAGCTCCCCACGGGCCCTCTCACCTCGTGCTCGGCCTCGAACGGCGGTGGAAATGGTATATATAGTTAGTACAGAGTAGCAGTAGTAATAGTAGTAGTAGTAGTCGTCGTCGTCGTCGTAGTATTAGCAGTGGTACAATAATAACATACAAACGTACTGGGAATAGCCATAGTAACCGTAGTAGTAGTTGTAAAAACACCTCATTTATGCATCGTCTTACATAGACGTTCTCTGCAGAGATGCATCGTCTTACATAGACGCGTTTTCTCGAGAGGCCTCGCCTAACTGTGACGTTTTGCCCTTGTAGAGTTACAGAGTTTGGGCGCACGACGTGTAGACCGTGGCAACGGGCATTTTTCAGCTGTCGCTGCTGCTGCTGCTGCTGCTGGTCTGAAGACGAGCTGTCGTTCTCATCCAAGGCAGGAATTCCTCGAAGTGCTGCTGTTTGGCGTTGCAACCGAACTTTGTTTCTGGCTGCTCGACGAGCTTTGGCTTGCACGCGTTCTTCGAAGGAGCGGACAGGCTTCAAGTCACCCCTCGGAGGGTACATCTTCTGCTCCTCGTGTCTGCGAGACAGCTGGGTCGTGTCCGATGGATCCGGCGGAGGCATCTCCCAAGTTTTCTCGCCCTCAAAGTAAGCGCGCTTCCACTCCAGGTTGCCCTCCCGAGCTTGTGTGCTGATCTCGTACGCCAAAGATTCACGAGGCTGCTGCATGTCTGTGAAGACGAGGTTGTAAATCACGGGTTTTCGTGACAATCTTGCTGGTTTGAGAGCCACAAGGGCATACGTGCGAGTAATGCGCATTTCAGAAGATCTGAGCACGCCCACCTCTGTCGCTCGATACTGGCCGAAGTCTACCAAAGAAGACATCCACTGTGGATCTTGCGGATCTCGCTTCATGGCCCGCCTGCCGCCGTCCTGAAACGCTTCTAGCAGCTGCTGGATGGTATGGACAGGTCTTTCCCGCGCATACTCTCCAATCCACCCATGCATACCTGTGGCGCCGAAAGCTCCATCAAGCAAGGATTTCCCGTGCTGCTCCCCAAGATAGTTGACTCGTACTTCCTGCCGGCGTTTGAAGCAAAACTCCATGACGTGATGACGCAAAGACTCTGCGCTCCGGAAATGCGGTCCACAATCGCTGAACAGATGCAAGCAGCCATCTGTGCTCACGTCCACCATTTTGACAACCTCGTCTAACATCAGGTTTGACGCTTCAGCAGTTTGTTCGCGTATCTCTGAGAGGAGCATCACATAAGTCTGCTGAAAACGAGACGGCGATCCACGCTGCGGCTTCGTCCAACGAAACACACAACAACCCAGGCAGCTGATAGCATATTTCTGTTGGGCATGCCACATATCGCCAGTCTCTTGTGGCCCCAATGGCAACCGCAGTTTCTCACGCCAATCGAAAACCAGTAGAGTGTCTCCTCGGGGTAGGCCTTCCGGAACCATGAGTTTCTTCAGACACTCTTGCTGCCGACGAGCTGACAACATGTGCCACAGGTAGCTCTTCAAGAGTGAGCGATGGCCCCTCAACAGCACCAGTGCTGGGACTTCCGTAAAGGTATGCAACTGTAGCAAGTCGCAACCACTCTGCGCCCGTGCCTCCTGATACCTTTCAGAATGCCGTGCAATGTACTTGCAAGCAGCATCTGCCTCCTCTCCGCAGTCGGCGTATTCACGAGTGGTGTCGAAATGAGCGAAGTACGCAGGGTAAACTGCTGCAAGATCCGTTTGTATTTGTTTCCAATCTTTGTGGAAACGCGGTGCCAGGTGCTTGAAATAGCATTGGCAATGAGAACATACATCCGTATCTCGATGACCTTCCCGATACTCTGCGAAATGTGTCTTCAACACCTTGTAAAACTGGGACCTGCTGAAATGCTTCCGAATCTCCTCGTTCTCTGCATACATGCGAGCAGGAGTTGCAAGCAAAGATTGGGACGGCACCATGGTTTCATTGGCCTGGTCACCTCTTCTCCTGGGCTGGCCAAAGGTCCCATCATCATTTCGATGCACGTTTGCCACCTTGCTCCCCGGCTTTGAGTTGTTCTCCAACACGGATCGCGTCACAGCCAAAGCCGTCGATGACAGCTTTGTCGGGGGCCCGCCTTTCCTGGATTGTTCCCATTCCCGCCTCGTTTTTGGCAAGTCACCTTCTTTGAAACGTTGATCACGAAGTGTGCGCCAAGCCCTTTGGCCAATCTCGTAGCCATGCCTGTTAACGTACGACGCGTCACAAAAAGGGGGAATTATTGGTTTGATGCGTTGCTTTAGGAATACGAGTATGCTTAAATGCCACATAGTACAACGACATTCCTCTTGAGATGCATCGTTTTACGGATAAGTTTTTTTACAGATGACTCCTTCTACAAAGACGGTTCTTGCGCAGGTGCATCGTTTTACGCATACGCTTCTCGCTAAACTGACTCGTCGTACGAACACCTTTCCTTGCTAGATGCCTCGTCTTACGGATACGTGTTGCCTTACATGACTCGTCTTTTAGGTTTGCTACATAGCCATGCCTCTTGAGGAAGCTCCGGGGCCACTGGCGAGCGTTGGACATAGCAAAGTCGAGGTCTGCGATGGCAATAGTTTGGAAACCATTGTCTACTGCTGCCTTCCGCAAGTTTCCCACAGTTCTAACAAGCAGATTGTCTACAGCAGGTTCATCTCGTAAAAGTTCTTGTTTGATGCCCTTGAATGTTGAATCCATCCTTTGGAGAACCTTTCGCACCAAAGAGGTTGCCAAATGTCGCTTTCCACCACTGTGATGCACAATTCGCTTGGCCAGATCCTGAGCTGCGTTCTTTCTGCGACCAAAGAGAACACCACCTAGGGTTCGGCTTGATTTCGCCACCTCTGCCGGCAACTTCCTCTTGACAGACGTGCTTTTCCCAGATGCTGGCGCGGATATGGCCTTGGGTGCTGTGTTCGCAACATCGGCCTCGGAAGTCACAACCGCTGCCGCCTTCACTGTGCTACCGGAAGCTACGCTTGCACTGATACCAACATCCTCCCCACCCAGAGCTGCCAGCAGTTTGGACGGATTGGACACGATGATGTCGTCTGAGTTCTTCGCCAGACTCAAACCAGAATCTTGGACCTCTTTCCTTTTCAAGGCATTGAATAACCATGTTTTCTGTTCTTTCGTTAAGACCGCAAATTTGGCTTTGCCAGGAACAGCCTTTTTAACGATGTTTACAACTCGTTCGCCAAGCTGAGGATCTTTGACAAGAGCTGTTTGCAAAAGATTGAGCGTCTTGAAGTCCATGGCTTCTAACGAGCTGTGCTACCTGGAACGTCACAGCTTCTAACTGTTAGATGCATCGTCTTACACATAATTTTTTCCACGGATGACTCGTCTTGTGAAAACGTTTCTTCTGCACGCACCTTGGCCTACAAGTACGGTTTCCCTATACATGACTCGTCTTAGGAATACGCTTCCTGTTTAGAAGCCTCGTTTACAAATGCGGGACTTCTTAAGTGATTCCTCTTATGCGGATACGGCTTCCCTCGGATAACTCGTTCTACAAAGAACTTCCCGACGTGGAACACTCCTGAAAGCTCTTGCTGTAAGTAAAGAATGTGTAACCCCCTTCAAATCAGCGTGTGCTAGCCGGTATGTTATCGTTTTCGTTATCGTTTTGTTATCGTTTTTATCACCACCGTGACCCGGGATTTTGGGAGGTTGGGAAGACTGCGGCTTCAAACAGCAATGAGCCATGCCATGCACATCCGAACTCTGCAAGAATGCTCTCATTCTTTTCCTCTGCTGAGCTTGCACTCGTACCCCCGAGCTGCGCGTAGCTGCGTTCCACACAACAGCGTGGAAAGCAATGCATGGCCGATAAAGATAGTGCACTTTCCTTTCAAGAAGTGCAAGCTTCGCACATGCACTTGTCTCCATCGTACGCTGCTAGCTTGGCCTGCTCTTGCTTGGAGCGGAGACGCCAGATGTCCATAGCACCTGGAACCTTCTTGAAAGCCTCAACAGACCGGGTTACACGTAAAAGCAAAGAGGCCCTCACGCAACAGTAACAAACGGCGCCTCGAGGTACCGATATCTGCTTCCTTTCAACCCAACGTGTTTCACCCCACTTACACGTATGTTTCTCACGGTCGCAGGCATTGCAAAACTGCGTGGGCACCCTCGAAAAGTTTAGCTTGCCCCGATTTCCACTCTTAGCGGCCATCTGAGCAATCTTGCTGCGCATGTCTTCTGGCATATCAATGCTCTCAGTCTCCATCGCAGCCAGCGCCGAAGCAACAGCATCCTGCGCAAACCAAAGTCAGGACATGTTTGGACTGGAGGTGTTTCCGCTCCTCCTCGGCATCTTTCGGCACCGATTCGGCGGGTTCCTGCGGAAACAAACTGGGGCCATGTTTTCTGCTGGAAGCGTTTCCGCTCCCCTCCTCGGCATCCTTGGCTTTGGAATCCTGCCGTGTGAGCGCTTTCAAACTCAAAGAAGACTCCAGCATCGTCAATACATGTTACTTCACGTTGCCCTACAAACAGTGCCTCGGCATCCGGAGTGCTTGTCTGCATGTCCCCCTCGCCAAGCTGTGCCTGCTGTCGTGCAACCTCAGCTGCAGGATCTGGGCAGCTATGCTGCTTGTCACGAGATACGCACATACATTCGCATCACAATTTCTTAGATGTACCCTCCTAAAAACATTACGGCTTCTGCTTAGCTGTTCCAGCTTCCAGGTTTGCATCACCATCATCATGATCCCAATTCTGACTGTGTTTATGTCCATGTTCCCTTCATATACACTTGTTTGAGCGCTTAACAATACAATCCAAAAACTACAAAATTATAGTCTGCAGTAACCCTGACTTATATTAGACGTGCTTTGTTCTGCCAGCAAAAAAATAGCCGCAAATCCTAAACCTTGAAACTTGGTACTACAACCCAATTACATCATACACCCGAAACAGGCAAAGGCTTACAATACGCCGAAAAGGCAACGCCTCAACCCTTCGCAAGCCCTGGACTCTAAACCTAAGGTTCCCAAAGGCTCCATGTACCCATATAGTAGATACTTAGGCCTTACATTACCTATATAGGAACCCCTTTAAGGCTTAAGTCTCTACTATAAAGGTACATGGAGCCTTTGGGGTTAAAGCCCGAAACGGGAGGGGTCGGGACCTAAGCAGCGGGGGCTGAACGTGGCGGCCCGCACACGCACCCAACCCCCGCTGACCCAGCGAGCACCTCCGGCGGGACTTTGGTTTGTGCGTTTTCACAGCTTCGGCTTGTGGAGGGCTTGAGGTTATGGGGTGTTCTACAATTCGACCAGTAAGTCTGACTACGTTGCGCCTTGTTATCTATTGCACACTTACTTGAAAGATAGCTAAAAGCTACCTCGAATATATCCTGATTAAGCATCAAAACATCTTCCCTGATTGCACTCTCTGTTCTCATTTCCGAGCTGTTTTTAATGCGTTTGTGTGGGAGATGTGGTGTGCCACATATTATGCCGTGTTTTATGAGCCTTCCCTACAGGTTGTTACATGATGCCGGTGCAATTACCCAGGGTTGCTGCCCTAGGATGCATCGTCTTACATCGACATTCTCCCCTCGGATGCATCGTCTTACATAGACGTTTCTTTCCCTTACACGCATCGTGTTCTATAAGCGTTTTCCTACTACATTCTAGACCGTGTTGCCTAATTACCGGGGGTTGCTGCTAGGATGCATCGTCTTACATCGACGTTTTGCGCTCGGATGCATCGTCTTACATAGACGTTTCTTTCCCGTACATGCATCGTGTTCCATAAGCGTTTTCCTATTACATTCTACACCGTGTTGCCTTCAAGCTGTCAGACGGCAGATACTTAACATGAGGGTCATCATCGCCATCAACATTGGTAAGTGGGACCAACAAACCCTGCATAAATGTGCTGAGCAACCGCTCCAGACTTCCGACGCAACCGCCGTGCGGGTGCACCATTCTTCGGGGGCGACTCCAGCGCGCGCGAGGATCGCTTCGATGGCGTAGTGTTAACCCCTTGTGCTGTCAATCCGCTATCCCCTGGCGGGTCAGCAGCACACCCCTCGTTGGACATGACAAAGCCGGGCCCATCTGTACCTCTACTTTCCTGCATGATCTCGCCCTCTGCATGCGTAGCGACAGGAGATGCAGGATGAGGACTCGAAACGGCATCAGCTGTTTGCGCGGGCACGCCGCTTTGCACAGCCCCCGATGCTGCCCGATCCTGATGGGGATAGGTGAAGGCAGCTATAGGGGGAACGAAACCAAATTAAACACCAAGCTACCAAGCCCGGTTTCGCACACTGTCTCCTCAACACTGTTACCCTGTGCATTTCCAAGCGCAGGAGCTGCCGAAGTTGTAGGAGAGGCCACTTTAGCCTGACATGGGGGATTGCCGGCGCGACTGCACCATACGATTCGGCAGCAGCAGCAGCAGTAGCAGTAGCAGTGACTCTTTGCTGTCGAAGAACGTACTCGGCACGCTTTGCTTTGCAAAGACGTTTTAAGAAAGACAGATCCTTGTTCGCGCTCTTTTCGCACTCTGCCAGAAGGTACTGGCACAGTCCTCGGTCCTTGCTGGAGGTCACTCGATCTTTGCGCTCCTTAGCCCCGCCCGCCGAAACCCGTTTTGGCATGCTACACAAGTTCAAATGCATGCAAGCGACGGGGTGGCAAACGATCCATGAGCTTTCCAGCCCCCTGTTCTCAATCTCCAGTGGCATGTCGCGAATCGCAAGTCTTCGACTACGGATCTCGGGCCCACAGCTCTCGTCAGATAGATCAACGGATGTCGCAATTCTCAAGTCAAGCACTGGTCTTATGATACGTTATCGTTTTTTTCTTCTTCTCGTTTTTCCAACGAAAACGCTCGAAACAACAAGCAGGGACCGGTCAAGACTAAACGTCGAGGCGCGGGGTTATTATACAATCCCATATCAGTATCGGTATTGCTGAAAGTAGCAGAACTCGTAAGAGTATTTGTAATCATATTGCTAAATATCAATATTAGTATGAATATTAGCATTGTCTTTGAATACGGGTATCAGGATGAATTCTATCACGAACATGAATATTTTTTATTCGTAGGCAAGCTAACCTTACTATTGAAAGTAATATTCATGAATACTAATACTAAAAACATACTAATGCTGGTATTGATACGAATACTAATATCAATTTACTATTATGTATGTTCGTATTAGCATTAGTATTGGTATGATTATTCGGACTTATATTAGTATTCCAAACAAATATTAGTATCAATATTCATATTGAGAGCATTTAATAAGAATATGCGTATTAGTATCCGTAGGAGTGTTAATATTCCCATTTGCACTAATATTAGCATTAGTATGTAAATTAGTATTCGTATTAGTACTATTATTGATATGAATATGATGATTAATATTCGTAGGAACATTAGTATTCACATTCGTATCAGTGTTGCTATTCATGTTAGTATTCATACAAGTATCAATATTAGTTTAGACTTACTATTAGTATGACTATGAGTATTACTATTCGTAAGAGTGTTGATATTCATATTAATACAAGTAATTAGTTTTAGTATTTAATTCGTTAATACTATGTTGACCATCACTGCCAGGGGCGTTCGCGGGAGAGGCCATAGCTGAGTAGAATCTACGTCTTCTTAGAATGATTAAGATTGAAAGAACCGCAGCGCCCCTCAAACGGAGCACCACGAGNNNNGCGGAGCATCTTGCGTAACTTGGGCAGTCATAACCTGTTGACCATCACTGCCAGGGGCGTTCGCGGGAGAGGCCATAGCTGAGTAGAATCTACGTCTTCTTAGAATGATTAAGATTGAAGGAACCGCAGCGCCCCTCAAACGGAGCACCACGAGAAGAAGAAAGTTCGCAACCCCTAAGGGATTCAGAAAAACACCGGAGCCCCAACCCAACCAAAGTCAAGACCTTAGGGGGACCGGANACGAGAAGAAGAAAGTTCGCAACCCCTAAGGGATTCAGAAAAACACCGGAGCCCCAACCCAACCAAAGTCAAGACCTTAGGGGGACCGGAGACTTCAGGGTGCTGCCTACAAACGAGCCTCACGGCTCTCGCTTCAGCAGCCCCTTTTTCCATGCTTGAGCCAAGAATCACCGTCAGGCTTCTCTCAAGTGGCATCTGTGCACACACTTGTGTTGCGAAGCCACAAATCTTACAAGACGAACACTAACACGCATCGAAGCCTAAGCCAGCATCGTCATCCCAANTCACCGTCAGGCTTCTCTCAAGTGGCATCTGTGCACACACTTGTGTTGCGAAGCCACAAATCTTACAAGACGAACACTAACACGCATCGAAGCCTAAGCCAGCATCGTCATCCCAACACCTTACTATCAAGGGGCTACTGGGGAACCTACAAAGAGACCCGTGTGGCACCAAATCGACCCTTGACCCTAAACCCTAAACCCTAGTAGAAGCTTTCAGGGCTGAACCAAGCGGGTGCCCAACCGAGCCTGCCTCCTGGGAGGCTTCCGTAGCCGACTCAGCAGGCGGAAAAAGGCCCGTAAAACAAAAAACCCTGAACCCTTAACCCTAATCCCTAAACTAAGAAAGCCCCAAACCACCAAAGAAACCCTAAACCTTAAACCCTAAACCCGAAGCCCAAAACCCTAAACCCCAACCCCTAAACCAAAAAACCCACAAACCACCAAAGAAGCATCCACCTTAAGCCCTAAACCCTAAACCCTAAACCCTAATCCCTAAACTAAGAAAGCCAAACCACCAAAGAAACACGCCTTAAAACCCAATCCCTAAACTAAGAAAGCCCCACACGTCTGGCATCCAAAGGGTCCTCGACCAGACCGAGTCGATCCTGGGCACGAAGAGCTGCGGCATGCGCCTTTCGGCGTCACCTTTTAGGGGTCCTTTAGGGGTTTAGTGTTTACGGTTCAAGGTTTCGGGTTTAGGGTCTAGGGTTTTAGGGTTTAGGCGTCCTTTAAAGGGATTAACGGATCCTTTAAGGAATCTTTTAAGATTCTAAGGGAACCCATAAGGGATTAAAGGGTCCTTGAAGGGAATAACGGATCCTCAAACGGATCCCATAAAGCCCTTAAGGGAACCCTTGAAGGATCCCTAAACCCTAAACCCCTAAACCCCTAAACACCTAAACCCCTAAAACCCTAAAACCCTACATTGGGCTCCTTTCAGAGATCCGTGACGGGATCCTTTCAGTGTTCCGTTCTAGGAGGTGCTGTGCCACTTAAAGGAGCATGGGACTTAGGAAGTGGGGTTAGGAGTACTTCATGGCCTTGCTTACTGCGTCCCCAAATCCTCCAAGCAGGTTTGTGGGTTCGGGTTGAGGTTATTTTGGATTCAGGGCTTCAGGGTTTTGGGTTTTGGATCACCAGGTTTAGGTTTGCTGTCATGGAGTTAGGGTTGAGGATTTCAGGATACAGAGTTTAGGTTGCAGGTTTTTGTGTCTGCGGTTTCAGGTTTGAGGGTTTTTTTGGTTTAGTGTTGAGCCCGGAGCCTCCAAAAGCCCCTTAATTAAGGAACATACCTTAAATTATAATAGGATCCCTAATATGATTTAAGATACATTCCTCAATTGAGGGGTTTTGGAGTCTCTGGGAGGGTTCAGGGATGAGAGCTCCGGGTCTGTGGGGTCCAGTTTTGAGGATTCAGGGTTTGGGGTGGGTTTTATGTGTTGAGCCTCAAGGGTTTCGGGCCGGGGATTTGGGGGTGTCCCGTGGCTTAATGTAGGAACCTGATTAAGAAACCTTGGGCCTTATTAGGGTTCCTTATATGAATCCTACTATTTTAGGGTTATAGGCCGAGGGTTTCTTAATCAGGTCCCTACATTACCATCGTCTTGGCATAACCAGATTGCCGAGTCACGGGGTGAAAGGATATCCAACACGTAACACATGATTGGAATCAACCCTTCGTTCTTCAACCATGCACAGAGCAACCGGAGCCGCAACGGAGATGCCTGGCCCCGCCTGGTGAATGCAACCTATGCCATCACAAGTATACTGCAGGAACCTGATTCCGAAACCCTAACCACATCACCCCACTGTATTAGCATCCATGAAAAGAACCCCAACAAAGGCCCAGGGTTTCTTAATCAGATTCTTAAGTCAATCCAGACCCCGGGTTCGTAAACCGCATCTCTCTTCAAGACCTTACTATTAGGATGCCTGCGATCATTCGGTGTAAGGCAGGGTATTTCGTGAAAGGCAGGGGGCTTCTTCATCATGGTCCTACAAAAATTTCAGCATCTGGGATGAGTTCAATATGGGAACTCCTTGAATTAGGTCCCATGCTGTACTTCGCAAAAGAAAGCATCAACGCTGACTAAGTCCCCCGATCCGTCACTCAGTTTCAGTGACCCTAAACCCTACTTAGATCATCGTGGGACTTAGTAACAAGGGTTATTATTAAGGTAACTGTACTTATAGTTACAGTTACTTATAACCCCACTCAAGGTACCCATAACCATACTTACTAAGTCCCATGAACCCCAAGTACACCCTAAACCTACTTCAAGGCTTTGTGGACTGGTTCCTATGTCGTGGTGACGAGTGGGCAGCGATGTTTCTGGGCTCCTGTTCGAGAACGCTTTGTTGGTTTAGGGTTTAGTGTTTTTGAGGTTTAGGGTGCTTTGTTGGTTTAGGATGCAGAGAAGTACATATTGTGCCGGTTTTGCATAGCTGCCTCGCACCTAAACAAACTTGTGTGGGTAGTAACTGTAGAGTCCGGGGTACTCTGGGCGTGCACTGTTTTTGCTTTTCGTACGAACACACAAGTTATAAATCGACAGCTTTTGAGGATCAAGAAAGTGCACGCCATAGAGGCTTTTGACTTCTTGTGTATTATTATATACCCGGTTTGGTTCGCGAGCTGTGGGGGAGGGAAAAGTGATGATTTTACTTTCTAAAGCCTTAACCCTAGACCCTAAACCGTGGTCATATGTCAGGACTAAAGCTCAAGCAAGCACGACGCTTGAACGCGGATCGGCCAACACACCTGTTGCTGTTCGTCCCGACTCGAACTAACGGGGAACAAGTCTGTGGCACCCTCCAAGAATATGTCCTACTACACCCACTTTGCTCAGCATTGTCAATTGTTTCTTCGAGTTTAGTACGTTGTATTCGTTCACATGTGACCCAATAAATATTAATATTAGCAGTATCCTTTCTGATATTTGTCTCAGACGGCATAGAAGTTGAAGCACAGACCCCTGGCAAGCAACTACTTCAAAACGACACGACTCGCCTGCGAGAGCATGAGCCCAGGGCCATCCTCACATAAATGACATGGAAGTTGCTTCGGAGGCACCTAGCAAGCAACTACCTCAAAACGGACACGACTTGCGTCAGACAGCATGAGCCAAGGGCCATCCTCACGTTCCCCGGTTCCTATGATGATTACAGTATGATATACCGCAAACCCATAGTCTCATTACGAATGCCCCCCTCCCCACATTGAACCCTCAAGCAGGACCCCTAGACATAATACCCTGAACGTAGCCCTTACTTAGAGGATCATGGGACTTAGTAGCCAGGGTTATAATTAAGGTAACTGTACTTATAATTACTTATAACCCCACTTAGGGTACTTATAACCGTACTTACTAAGTCCCATGATCCTCCAAGTAACCCGAAACTCCTAACCCTGACCCTCAGAAGAGCCCTTGAGCGGAACCCTGAAGCCCTGAAGAAGCCCAGGTCTGCGTTGAAGCTGCGCCTGAGCTGGGACTTAGGGCCTAGGGTTTAGGGCTCAGGGTTTGGAGTCTAGGAATTAGGGGTAGGCAGTTAGGGTTCAACAACATCCAGGCATTAATGCCTACCTTAACCCTGAGTAACCTACCTTTTTAGGGTTCCCTATTATGATTTCCTTATATAAGTCCTCAAAAAGGTAGGTTCTTCAGGGTTAAGCTAGGGTTAACGACTAGGTCAGCAGCGTACCTGGGTAACCAGGAAAGTGCCAACCCACCCATAGAATCCCAAAGCCTAGAAACTAGAACGTAATTGATAGTTAAGGTTTGTTTTCCAGCTTAGACCAATCATACTGCGTTAATGAGTTTACACGAAGAGCGAGGGGAGCATACTATGTCCAGAACGTGGGGTTGCGCGATGAGCTATGTCGCCTGCCTATGAAACGTAGGTAGTTTGGGCCTGCGTATTGCAAGCCTCATCATTATAAATTCCGCAAAAAACTCACTTAACGGAGGCCGTTTTAGTATAATTACCGTGAGAAAGTACTTTAAAGTAGGCCTCCTTATCAAAAACCTGTCCTCAGGTACAAGAGTTGGTGTTACGGTAGGCCCTAAGCGCTCGATCACGGGCTGTCGTAGCTGACCATGGAGGGTTCAGGCCGGAAGCGTTCGATCACGGTTTTCGCCCTTAAGCCCAGTAGGTTTTAGGGTTTCGGATTTCGGGTTTCAGGGTTTATGGGTGGGGTTTTTGCTTCTTTTTTCTTTGACGATTTCGGTGGCATGGCAGGTGGGAGTTCTAAAGGAACCCTAAACGGAACTTTCACAACATGCGTCGCTGATTTTCTTATGTTGGTTACACTTGCCACATCCAAACAGAGACCCGAATGGACATGGGGGGTTGCGCATGAAATGGCGGATCTCTACCTGGGCTGCCAGGGTCCTGTAGGTTTTTGTTAAGGGTCAGAGGGTTTCAAGGGTTTGTGTCATGGTGGCATCGTCTGCTCCTTACCCAAAGACTCCAAAACCCCTTCATTAGGGAATATACCTTAAATCATATTTGGGATCCTATTATGATTTAAGGTATATTCCTTAATTAAGGGGTTTTGGAGTCTCTGGGTAACCTGGATAAAACCTGAACAAGCTTGAAGGCTAAACCCGAAGCCCCAGAACCCAAAGCCAAAACCACAAAGAACTTATAAACCCATATAGTACCCTCTTTAATTTCGGAAACCCTAAACCCCTAAACAACTTCGTTCCGAGGTTCCGTGATGAGGCATTTCAAGGCGCGCGACGGCTGCAGAAGGTTTCCGGCGCGGACAGGCGATCTGTTTAGACGGTTTCGGGTGAGAGGGTTTGAAGTTTGAAGTTCAGGAACCCTAAGCCCCAAACCCTAAACCCAAAGCCCAATGATCTAATTGCGAAGGCTCCTATGTTAGGTGGTTGAGATTTAAGCCTACGCCCTCAGCCCTGACCCGGAAATCCTACACCCTAGGCCCTAACCCTAAACCCTAAACCCCAAATCACCTTAAGCCCAAACCCCTAAAGCCTCGGCCCTAAGCGCGGAGCCCTAAAACCTAAACTCCTCAAAGGAAGCCTTGAAGGAACCCCCCATAATAAACTTAAAGGAACCCTAAATCCTATAAAGGAGCCCTTGAAGGAACTCCCATACTAAACTTCAAGGAAACCTGAGTCTCAAGGCCTTGTTTTGGGGTGGTTGGACTTCGACCTTCAGTTCGTCTTTTCCCTCCCTCCCTCCCTCTCCCTTGCTGTTCTTAGGGAGAAGTTCTTGACAAAAACAGGATCGGCAATTTTGACGAGGGCTTCACATCATCCATAGACCTTGAACCTTAAACCCTAAAGCCGTACAAACACTTCTACAACCCATGTTATACCCTCTTAGAACCCTTGTAAGGTCCTTGCCCTAATCCCACAAAGTTGCAGTTTTTTTAGAGGACTAGAACCCTTACTAAGCCCTACTGTTACGGAATCTGGTCGACCAACCTAAACTCTAAACTCCAAGCCCTAAGCCGTAAAGTCCGAAAATCCCAAAGCCTAAACCCCAAACCCTAAACCCCAAACCCCAAACCCTAAACCCCACACCCTAAACCCTAAACCCCAAACCCTAAACCCTAAACCCCAAACCCTAAACCCCAAACCCTAAACCCCAAATCCTCAAGCCCTAGAGTGCCAAGTCCCGGACCCAAAATCTCCAAACGGGTTCAGGGCTAGGAAGCCTACAAAACCCTAGGGTTTAGGGTTTAGGGGTTTAGGGGTTTGGGGGCTTAGGGTTTAAGGGTTTAGGGTTTAGGGGTTTAGGGTTTAGGGGTTTAGGGTTTGGGGGGCTTAGGGTTTAGGGGTTTAGGGTTTAGGGGTTTAGGGTTTAGGGTTTAGGGTTTAGGGGTCCAGGGGTTTAGGGTTTAGGGGTTTAGGGGTTTAGGGTTTAGGTAGACACCTAAAGCCTAGACCCTGAAATCCTAAACCAAGAGCGTCGGGTCTAGGGCGATGGTGGAACGTGACCTCGACACCATGGCCTTGGACTTTTGCAACTCGGCGTAGAACATCTTTCTACACGGTTTTTCCAGGGGTGGGTTGGGGTTTAGGGTTTGGGGAGGCATTGAACGGGGTTTAGAGGATAATGTGGCGCTTTAGGGGTTTAGAAAGGTTTGGCTAGGGGTTGCGGAGGGTTTAAGATGGCTTTAGAGGGAATTGTAAGGGTTCTATAGGGAAGGGAAGGGTTTGTCGGGGTTTCCAGAGAGTGCTTCTCCAAGGGGTTTAGAACTCTCAGGTTCGAGGGGTTTACAATTTTAGGCTGTTAGAGTTTTAGGGTTTTGAGGTTTAGGGTTTTAGTCTTCATGTTTTGGGGGTTGGAGGTAAACCCTAAACCTTTAAACCCGAAACCCTAATCCCTAAACCCTAAGCTCCGAACCTTAAACCCTAAACCCCTAAACCTTAGTGGCTTCGACTCAGAGCTCTGTGTTTGCTGAGACGCCTGTGCGATGATGCGATGATGTGTACTTCGATTCTTTCCTTCTGGCTTCGAGAGCAGGACCGTAAGACGCCGGGACTGGAAACTAAAGAAAATTCATTTTAGTTTTAGGGTTTAGTGTTTTAGAGTCTAGGTTTAGGTTTAAGGGTTTCGGGTTTCAGCGTTTAGATACATGGGTGGCTGTCAAAATTATGGTCCCCTTTTGGGTCCGTAATATAATACGGCACCTAATATTTAGGGCACCCAAAAAGGGACCTTAATTTTGACAACTACCTACATGTATCATAGTTACAGCAATGTACAGGTAAGCATCACAGGTCCAGCCGCTAAGACAAAGCTGCGCCCCGAAGCAGCCCTACAACCCGAAACCCTAAATGGGAGTTTCCGAAGATTAGGGTACCTTTTCTTGGGGTCCTTATAAGGAGGATCCCTTTATTTGGGGTACCCTATTAGGGTCCCCTATTTTCGGAACTGCCAAATCCTAAACCCTAAACCTTATGTAGGTCGGTGGTCTCTTCGCTTGGGGTTTCTGTTCTAAGGGGCTGTATATAGGAGTCCTTATTAGGGCTTTATGAGGCAGTATTAGGAACAGAAGAGACTACCAGCCTGTTTAACCTAGACCCCAAATCCAGAACTCCATAACCCTCAAGTTGATCTTGGCTTGAAGCCCGAGGAAGTTTAAGCAAGGGAGGCCCAAATTATCGTTCACTCAACCCGCAAGGAACCGAGCCCTATTCTGATCACGGAACCCTCAATCTCAAGCCCTTGACCTCAAACCCTAAACCTTTAGGGTTTAGGGTTTGGGGTTTGGGGTTTACTCCTATATCTCAAGTCCTAAACCAGAAACTTTAAATCCTGCGAAGCGGAGGCAAGCTGGCCGCTGCGCCGGTGACTTCCTGCGCTCTCTGTGAGGCAGCTTGCCGCCTGAGCATGCTGGAAGACACTGGAAGACTGAGAGGGTTGCATTACTTGGAGGATCATGGGACTTAGTAAGTACGGTTATAAGTACCCTAAGTGGGGTTATAAGTAGTTATAAGTACAGTTACCTTAATTATAACTCTAGTTACTAAGTCCCATGATCCNGGAGGATCATGGGACTTAGTAAGTACGGTTATAAGTACCCTAAGTGGGGTTATAAGTAGTTATAAGTACAGTTACCTTAATTATAACTCTAGTTACTAAGTCCCATGATCCTCCAAGTATGTGTTCCTGAAAAGTTTAGGGTTGGGTTTTTCAGTTTACTTTAACAGGGGGACGTCATATGACGCCTTCTAGACAGGAGCCCTCAAAACCTTTGTAAAGCCCACAAGCCGCTCCGCTCAAAGCCATATCTAAAGTCTATAGGCCTCTTACAACGCACCTACAAACCTCCTCTAAAACACTGCAAAGTTTTCAGAAAAATCCGAACCAACAGTTTTGTAACCTTATGCAGTGAAGCGTCCCGGTAGAGGTAAAACGATAAAACCACTCTAAAGCCATAGAAAGCCCTCGTTAAACAGACCCTACAGAAAGGAAGCCTAAGCGGACTCCTTAAAGGACCTGACCAGCCAAAAACGCAAAAGAAAGGATGCCTAGGCGGGATTGGCGGATAATCCCATCCGAAAACAACTTGAAGCCTTTCAGAACCTACAGCCCCCCAGGTTGGTGTCTCAGAAGAAAGACCCCGCCGAAACCCGAAAAGAAGTAGAAACCCCTGCCAACGGTATACGACCTTTACAAACCGAGTTTGATAATTATCAAAACCCTAAACCCTAAACCGCTACAAGATACCTCGGACCCTATATCCCAGATTGGTGTCCCCTGAATCCCCAATCCTAAACCTGAAGCCCTAAACCGTGGCTAAACTTAAGCCCCAAACCGCAAAGCAGTACCTAGACACCCCAACTACCCTCTAATATACACCAAATTGCCACTATTAAGGGGGGGGGAGGGGTCTTGNAACCCTAAACCCTAAACCCTAACCCTAAACCCCTAAACCCCTAAACCCCTAAACCCCTAAGCCCCTAAGCCCCTAAACCCCTAAACCCCCCAAAAACCCTAAAAAACCCAGGTGGGTGTCCCGGAAGCGACGGAGTTCCCGAGCTTGATGCGGGCATTTGTACAGATGCGAGTGGCGGCTTAGATCGTCATAGGGGCCTTCATAATTAGAATAGGGTTCCTTTAAAGGGTTCCAGGGTTCCTTTTAAAGGGGACTACAAGGGTTACTATAAGGGATCTATAAGGGTACTATAATATAGTATTGGTGATTATTAAGGTCCCTATAGTAGATCGCCGCCACTCAAATTCGGGGCTTCGAAGGTTTTTGGGTCCTTTGAGGTTTGAGGGGTCCTTTAGGCCTTTAGGATTTTAGGGTTTAGGCTGTAGGGAACCCGAAATGCGAAGCCCTTTGAGTCGCTCGTCCATGGATCGTCAGAAGCGCGTGCTGGACAAACAGAGCAGAGTTGTCGAACCCGAAAGCGGGAATAGCTTTGGGGCCCGGAGAGTGATCTGACAGGGTTCGATTCAGGTTTAACCTAAACCCTAAACCCTAAACCCTAGAACCTAAACCTAAACCCTAAACCCTAAAAGGGTTCGATTCAGGTTTAGGGCCAGTTCAGGGTTTAGGCTTCATTGCATCGGATTCGGGGTTTATGAAGGGCAAGATTCGTTTCGTGCTTCGGAGCTTCAGGTTGTCATGTTTGGGAGTAGGGNTAGGGCCAGTTCAGGGTTTAGGCTTCATTGCATCGGATTCGGGGTTTATGAAGGGCAAGATTCGTTTCGTGCTTCGGAGCTTCAGGTTGTCATGTTTGGGAGTAGGGGTTTAGGGTGTTGGAGTGAGGAGTTTAGGGTTTAGGGTTTTAGGGTTTGGTGTCTGGGGTTGAGGGTGCTGGGATTTAGACTTTCAGGGTTCAGGGATTGGGGATCAAACGGGTTATGACTATGCATGGTGGTTCTCGGTTCTCGTGCCCGGCAGTTGTGGTTTGCATCTATATTGGCACGCTTGCGAGGCGCTTGATGCGCCTGTTTCTTCTAAGCAGGTGCGGTTGTGACAACGCTCGAACGTGAAGGGCGATCGTTTTGGAGTCGGCAAGGCTCGGTACTTGCACCTGATCCTCAGGTACAGCGAGTTCAGATATCGTCGCATTGCCTCTGGGACTGGGGGACAGCAGCATCATGCCCATGCTGAAAATCCAGCGCCATCACTGAAAGTCCAAGCTGGCTAGTGCATGCTGAACGCTGGTGCCGTCGTTTCGTGACACTCGAGGACGGAGAGTGACAAGGTCAAAAATGCCAAGGATTCGATGTGGATGCAGGCGAAGATGGCCGCACTGCTGTGGTGAGCTTGTACACTGTTCTTTAGGGTTCCTTATGATAAGTATGGTATAATACACACCAAAAGCGTGTAATTCTTGAGGCCCCTACATGGCTCTTCGTCCTCGCCTGTCTCTTGTGATGTGGTGATGAGCCGGACATTCGTCCAACACCCTTAATGCAAGGAATATCCGTTGAAGTTTATGAAGAAGACACATCGTTCAAGGAACATTGAGGGATTTTGGAATCTCCCGGTGGTGCCCTAAGGCCCAAACCCTCAACCCCTAAACCCCTAAACCCCTAAACCCTTAAACCCTTAATCCCCCAAACCCCTAAACCCTTTAACCCCGAAACCCCTAAACCCCTAAACCCTGAAGTTTTACACAATTAGGGTTTAGGGCTTAGGGGTTTAGCATAGTAAAGAGCCCACATAGTTTAGATAATTATTAAGGCCCCTAGAACCTACGAGTATTTCGGGGTTTAGGGTTTAGGGTTTTCTCTCTCGTCCTTAGTCACCCGGAACCCCGAAACAAATGCCGGTGAAACCCAAGTAAAGCCTGAACAGGCTTTTTCGATGTTCTGACGAACATGACGAGACATGAACCCTTATGGAGCCTTTATCGTACCCCATGAGGAAGCGTTACAGCACCCCCTTTGCACCCTCAAGTTTTCTTCCAGCCAATAACCCTTGAGGGCCCTCAATGAAGCTTTCTTCAAGCGAAGCGAACCCCAAGCTACGTGCAGGGGTGGACGGGATCACCGCGGAAGTCTTTTTTGTCGCGGCACTGGTTCTCCGGCAGGCCTTGCCTCCTTTGTCTCTCTTTTTTTTTTGTTTCTTTCTCCGGGTTTCGAGGGCTTGGGGTCGAGGGTTTGGGTTTCAAGTTTTCGTTTTCAGGGTTTGTAGTTCAAGCTTTCAACTTCTAGAAGGAACCCGGTCTACTTGTTCAGGCCGCGTGCCCAAGTAAGACTCAGCTGCGAGAACTCGCGAGCCATGCGATAGCCCCCTTAAGAGCATGTTCGTCACTGAGGTTTAGGGTTTTCTTATGAGTTTGGAGTTTAGGGTTTAGGGTTTAGACCCTAAACCCTAGCATCAGAAGCGGCGGCTTCTACGAGAAGAGCTCGGAGAGTTGGTCCGTCGCAGAAAAAGATCCCCTTGCCGTAAAGGTTTTGGGCCCAGAGGGTAGGGCTTAGTCTGAAGTTTGAGTAGCACATAAACACTAAACACCAACAACCCAGAGCCCTGCGCCCTACAGCCTCAACCCTAAACCCCAGAAGCCCTCAAACATCGCAGGCGTGCATCATCATGTCGCAGACGCCGCGTGCAGCTACCAGGTTTTATTTCGAGATCCGGTCAAGGTGTCTGAGATTTCAGTGGTTCCTTCTGGGTGTTAGGATTCGATTCCGTACCCTAAACCTTAAATCCCGTCCACACCCCAAACCCTGACTCACCCTGAACCCTTTTCGGGTTTGCAAGGCTTTGGGGACTTCGAGGTTAGGACCAAGTTTAGGGTTCAGGGGTGCATGTTAAGGCATTGAACTTAATGCACCATAGTAAGGAAACCTTATCATTTACTACAGACCCCTATTTTGGTAACGTGAACTAAGTTGTTTAGCCCAGAACCCTTACAGAACCGAACCTCAATCGAGCCCTTACAGGATCATGGTATTTTTTACTTGTAAGTTACGTTCCGTAACAACAGCCCACTGCAGTGCTTGTTCAGGATTTAGGTCACCCTGGGGGCCCTAAAGCACAGAGCGTGCTTTTGAGTTTTGGGTTTATGGTGTAGGGTTGGGGTTTTGAGTTGGACTGCCTGGTAATGAGCTTTCGGTCGATATGGAAGGCGGACTCCAAGGTAAGCTTTGGCAGCAAGTCACTCAGGGGGGGGGGGGCAAATCAGGCAAGCCCCTTCACAGATAAACAGAAATCACAGTCCTTGTCTATGCTCCCTGAAAAGACAACCCTGACTCCGATTCTGTGGATGTTCATCCCCCCACAGTCATATCAATAAAGTCCAATAGAATCATCCACTATACACCATACAAAATCGTACACCCACACCGTGTAGATCCGTTAACGGACCCCTTAAAGGAGCCCCTGAACCCTAAACCCTATGCCCTAAATGCTACACCCTTAACGGAGCCTTTAACTAAGCCTTAAAGGAAGCCCTAAACCCTTGAGGGGGGCCCTTACAGGAGCCCTTAAAGGAACCCTTACAGGAACCCCTATAATTCCCTTCAAGGAACCCCAAAAGAGCCCATAAAGGACCTCTGAGCCCTAAGCCCCATCTTAAGCCTTGCGCCCTAAACCCCACACCCTTAACTAAGCTTTAAAAGAACCCTGAAACCCTTAAGGGAGCCCTTAGAGGGACACTTTAAAGGAGCCCCTATAAATCCCTTAAAGGAACCCCTAAAAAGAGTCCTAAACCCTAAACCCTAAACCCCTAAACCCTAAACCCCTAACCCCTAAATCCTAAACCCCAAAACCCTAAACCCCTAACCCCTAAACCCTAAACCCCTAAACCCTAAACCCTAAGGCTGTGGATATTTGGCTCGCCGGACTCCTCCACTTGGCCAGCCCGGCTTATCCGCTTTATGTCAGGGCACCGAGCAGAACACGCTTTTTAGGGTTTAGGGGTTTAGGGGTTTAGGGTTTAGGGTTTAGGGGTTTAGGGTTTAGGGGTTTAGGGTTTAGGGGGTTAGGGGGTTGGGGTTTAGAGTTTAGGGTGGGGGTTTAGAGTTGAAGTTTATGGTTTAGAGCCTAAGCTTAGGGGTTTACGGTTTTGGGTTTGGGGTTGAGCGTTTACAAAACTATACGGGTTTAGGGTTTAAGGGTGTAAGGGTTCAGGGGTTTAGCGACAAAGAGAGGGTTTCTGGTTTTTTGGTTTCACAGGTTAAGGGCTTGGCATAGGGTGCGGCACAAGGGCTTCGACTTTAGGGTGTAGCGGTTTGGGTTTTAGGGTGGAGGGTTAACATATGTAGAAGCGTCAAGATGCGCTTAAACTACTGGCCAAACGGAAGTGGTGTTTTTTTTTTTGCTGTGGCCCCGCCGGGTCTTTTTAGACCCGATGTAGTACCCCAGACATTTTTTGCTATTGTCTAAAAAGACCCGGCGNTTTTTTTTTGCTCTGGCCCCGCCGAAAGGTCGCGGCGCCCAACGGAGCGCAACAAAAAAAAAACACTTTGCACACCCGGGGCCGACAGCAAAAAAATTTCTAGAAACCAATGACGCGGGACACGAGCAAAAAGGGGCCACAACAAAAAAAAAACACCCTGGCCAAACTATACCTGGGGTCCTTATTGCAAGTATATGTTGGCCCATATGTATATATATATATATACACATACACATGTGTATGTGTATATGTATGTATACGTACATACATACATTAGGACCCGGAGCCCCGAAAGCCGAAACCGTGCATGCACCTCTTGGAGTGTAGAAAGATCGGCTTTTTCCAACCGTCTTTCAGACGTGGGTTACAACAGCCGCATCAAGGTTCTACCCCTAAACACGACCGAAGCCGTAAACCGTGACTTCCAGGGTTTGCGGCGGCCTTTCGAGAGTTACGGCCAGAAGTTTCTCACATCCCTCCACAGGAGTATGCCTGAAATCAGAATAAGGAACCCTCTTTAGTTTGAGGTTTAGTCCGGGTTTGCGAAGTCTCATCTCTGGGAAATATGGGTTTAAGATATAAAGTTTGTACTCTGGCTTATAGGGTTTTCGAGGGCCTGTGTTGGGATTTTTGGACCTGGGGCTTAACACACTTAAAGCCCAAGCCTATTTTCTAGTATGCAGATGTTGCAGGCTCAAAGTATCGTTTTCCCCACACCGGCCAGCGGAGTAATGACTACACCGTTTTAAAGCCTATGTAGTCACGGTGAAGATTCGCTGGTTCTTCGTCGGGAATGGGGGAATGGATCCTTATGATAGTCCCTTAAGGTCCCTTATGATTATGGTAGTCCCTATAGCCCAATTCCCCCATTCCCTACCAAGAACCAGGGAGAAGAGGGCGGGGCATGGGTGGAGTGTTCTCTTCAAGCTTCTGTGGGTCGAACTACCGGCCTGCCCTTGGCAGTTTCGCGGCTAGAGCTCAGGGTTTAGGGTTTAGGGTTTAGGCCCCTTTACAATCCTGGTGACAAAACAATGAGAATAATATTAACCTGAATACTACTGGTAATAGTAGTAGTATCAAGGGGCCCCACAATAGTATTGGTACCTACTTAATGCTTGCTAGGATCGTGCCATGCCATTAGACAGGCGTCCCTCTGAAAAACGATCACGGAAGGCAGAATGCATTTTGCGCGGCCAGAGCCCCCTTTCCTTCCCTCAAACCGCTTCAGCACACAGTAAACGTCACTAAACCCTAAACCCTATAAAACCCAAGCCCCAAACCCTACAACGTAAACCCTAGGCACAAAACCCTGAACCCTAAACCCAGGCCCAAGTCTTCGTGGTCTCAGTCAGGGCCCCAAAAAGATGCTTAGGGCCTCACGACCGCCATAAGCGTTTGGGGGTTTAAGGCTCTGTAAGGCTTTAAGGTTTAGGTTTTAGGATGTTTAAGGCTCAAAAGGGGGTTTAGGGTTTGGGGCTTCCACGGTTTAGGAATTAGGTTTTGGGGTTGAGGGCTCCAGAAGAGTTCTCCGTGGGGTTTTATCAAGGTTCTTTCAGGGTTCTATAGAGGTTCTACACCGGTCTACGTCTTTAGCGTTTTTGGGTTTCGGGTTAAGGGGGCGAAGCGTCGAGTCTCGTAGGTATCAGCAGCCAGTAATGGTGGTACTGATAGTTGTGGCGCCTATTGGATCGAAACCCTCTGGTTAATATCACCAGTGCTATTATCCTGGTTTTGCTCTGATATTGATGCATCGTTGTTCAGGGTCTAGGGTGCTACTGCTACTTCTTGCTAGGCCCTAAACCCTAAACCCTAAACCCTACACCCTAAACCCCAAGCTAGTATGTGTGCGTTTGATTTTCGAAGGCTTGAGGTCAGAAGCACTGCCATGGTGGTTTCTCCAGGACACTAAGCCATCCTCGTATCGCTAGATAACCAATATTAGCAGTAAAGCGATCGATGCGGCGGTGCAGGAAAACTTACTTATATATATATATACACGTATATTCGGGTACACATGCTAGATATATATATATATATAGAGTAGTCTATCACAGGTGTACCGGGCTCCTCATGGACATATTAGGGCTCTTGTCGTGATTCTTGTTGCTAGTGCGAATGTGGGCATCATTCGGACATTGACGATGATGGTGAAGATCGTGGCGGCGACATGTGGCGACGATGATGTCGAAAGCTAAGATTGTGAGTCTGACTGTGGTCATACTTGTTGTTGTGTGCTTGTTCTTTCCATTGTGATATCTGATATATTTCAGCGTCATTTGTTTCCGTTTTCATGAGAGACTTGCGATGATGTTGATGCTGCTGATGATGACCGTTGTGATGTTGAAGGAGTATTTTAAAGGCTCTGTACCGGGTCTTACAGGGTTTATACGGTTGTACTGCGGGTGTATGACATGGTTTCATACGAGTTTGGGTTTTCGGATCTACACTATAAGCCCGACAAGCCCTAGGCCATCAGCTCCACCTACCGTAAGTCCTAGGCCGACAACCCTAAACTCCCCACGCCCAAAGCCCTAAAAAGCAATACCTCTACTACACAATCCATCTCACACACACACAGCCCGTATAGAACCCCCTAAACCCTGAACCCTAAACCCTAAACCCTAAAGCCCTTACATGTCCCGTAAAGGTCCTGCGGCAGCGCGCGCTGCTTCTTCTGTCGCACCTGCGCCAGTTGGCTTGGTCACAGGGATTAGGGTTTAGGGTTTAGGGTTGTTTTGACATGCAGGGTTTCAGGGTTTGGGTTCAGGGTTCGGGGTATTCAGGGTAGTCACGTATCTCAAAGTCTTTGGGTTTTTTGGTGTGACAGCCGCTTGAGGCATTCACAAGAATGAATTACAACAGAGGCTCTGGCTTTCTTTCAGCAGGTAGTTCTTACCCTTATTACCTGAACCCAGAACCCAAACCTCCACCCTACAGTCTAAACCCCCAAACCCAAAAAATCTAAATAAACCGAAGTACCCTCAGCTCCAGGCCCAATCTCTGAACCGCTTAATTGAATCCTACACACCAGGTTTATAGTTCGAGGGATTACGATGATGATGGTGTAATTTAGCCCCTCTAGTAGTTGGAAGCCTGAACTGTGAAGAAGGGCCTGCAAGCCCTGAACCCTAAACCCCTAAAGCCCCTAAGCCCTAAACGCTAAAGCCCTTGAAGCCTTAAACCTTGAACCCTAAACCCCTAGAGCCCCAAGCCCTTGAAGCCCTAAACCCTGAGCCCTTAACTCTGACTGCTGTTTAGTTCCCTTCCCTTCCATCGCAGCAGACCCTAAAACGCCTTAGCCCGGACCCAAAGCCCTTAGCGGCCCTAAACCCCTAGACCCTAAGCCGCACAAACTCTCAACCCTAAACCCCGAAACCTTAAGCCCTAATGAAGGAACCTGATTAAGAAACCTTGGGCCGTTATTAGGGTTTCTTATATGAATCCTACTATTTTGGAGGTTATAGGACCAGGGTTTCTTAATCAGGTTCCTACATTAGACTCCAAGACCCTAAATCCGAAGCCCTTTGACGTTTCACTCTTCACCCAAAACCCTAAATGGGAGTTTCCAAAAATCGGGGACCCTAACGTAGTATCCTAAATAGTAGGATCCTTATTATAAGGACCCCAAATAAGGTACCCCGAATTTTCGGGGTACTCCCAAAATCCTAACACTGTGGCTTGCGCCTTCGACCGAGCAACCCGAGGCTACGCGCTGCACCTCTGCAGGGTCACGGCCTCCGTCCCCAAGCTCAGGCCCTTCCTTTTCTTGCTTGGGGAGGGAAGAAACATGTGAGAATTAGCATGTTTACAGTAATAATAACCATAATCATGGTGATAACAATGGTGGTGGTAGTAGTATTAGTAGCAGCAGCAGCAGCAGCAGGAGGAGGAGGAGTAGTAGTAGTAGTAGTGGTGGTAGTGGTAGTGGTAGTGGTAGTGGTAGTGGTAGTGGTAGTTGTAGTAGTACAAACATCAGCACTAGTAATAGCAACAAAAATCAGAATAGTACTTATAACAACAGTAATAATGATCATAATGGCAATCATAACTATAAGAACATTGGTACTAGTCCTTTTTGTTTTTTGCCTATGTCTTCTTTGGATTTTTTTTTTATCGTTTTGCTCGGGACTGGCAAGGTCTTCTGGTGTGCTCTGTAGGCCAGCACAGGGTTTTGACAGGTCTTTGGCCAGGTCTTTCTAAGGCTTCTGGCGTATGGATCTGAAGTGCCTCTTGCAGGCTTCCGTAGGGTTTTTAAAGGTTATGTAGGTTATGAAAATGAACATGCCTTTTTCAAGCTAGAGGTTTGGACATGCAATGAGGGTTCAGGGTTTGGGGTTTCGGGTGAGGGTTTAGGGTTTAGGGTTCGGGCTTAGGGTTTAGGGTTTAGGCTTAGGGTTTAGGGTTTAGGCTTAGGGTTTAGGGTCTAGGCTTATGGTTCAGGGTTTAGGGTTTAGGGGATAAGGTTACTTGGCGTTCTTCTGGTTGGCTCTTAGGACTTTACCTTTTTGGGTTTCTATATGAACTGTAATAACGAGGCCAAAAGTTTAACTTTTTGGAGGGGTTCAGAAGTCAGCCAAGGTTAAGTATTCCTAGCCCCAAAAACGCCCGCCCCTTAGGAACCCCAACAGGCCTCGGTGCCCGACACCCTTGGACTTCAGATGTTCCAAACAACCCTACCTGAACCACCAACAACTTACGTTGCGAGGGTTCTTTAGGTAGGGTTTAGAGTTTAGGATATTATGACATAGTTTACCTAAGTTTAGGATATTATGACATAGTTTACCTAAGTCCTTACTGGTTCTTAATTTAGGCAAACAGCTCGGCCTCCTCTGCTGGCTGCTGGCTCTCCTCGAGGAAATGGCTACGGCTGGCACTAAGCAAGTTCCTGCAACCCTCCCAGGTCTGCCCAGGTCTCTTTCGTTGTTTCTGTCTGTGCCTGTCTGTGGGTCCGTGTGTCCCAAAGTGTCTGTGTGAAAGTGCATCGTCACGGGGTCTATGCGGGCTTTAAGGGTTTGTTTTTTGTTTGAACTTTCGGTATGAGTTGCGACCCTATAAACCCCTCATAACCCTCTTGTAAGGCCTCCTACGAACTCCGTCTTAGCACCTTTTGGAATGCTCCTTGTCGACCCTTTTATGACCACCCCCGCACAGAAACCCTAAACCCTAAACCCTAAACCCTGAACCCAATCCGCAACCCCCAACCGTTGCAGGCATCCGGTGACATGGCCCCTGCTCTGGATCAATGCGCTGCGCTGAGCTGCCCATTTAAAGGATCATGGGACTTAGAATTTAAAGTTATAATTAAGGTAATTTAACTATACTTATAATTGCTTATTATGGTACTTATAACCATACTCACTAAGCCCCATGATCCTCCTATTATAGAACTCAAAAAGATCCCTTTAAGGATCCCTTTAAGGAACCCTATAAGGACCCCTTTAAGGGACCATACTCACTAAGCCCCATGATCCTCCAAGTGCTTGTTGACTTGAGGGCTCAGGGTTACTTCAGAGGAGTTGAGGGGTCCCAGGTTCCTAAACGCCCAACCCTACACCCTAAACCCCAAACCCTAAACCTTAAACCCTAAACCCCAAACCCCAAACCCCAAACCCTAAACCCTAAACCCTAAACCCTAAACCCCAAACCCTACCGTAAACCGGAAGTGCGGGCTGGCATTTTCTGCTCGGCACGGGATTTTAAAGCTTCAGAGCTTCGCCTTGAATAAACACCCAACCCTGCGCTGTCAGCCCTAAACCGCTCATCCTGAACCCTAAGCTCTAAACCCCAACCCCCGAGAGAGCCCGTAAAGACATGCTCTCGAATTCTTGTCGAACCCAACCCTCAAAGAGGAGCCTTTCCATAGACCCCTAGTTCCTCAACATCAAACCATCTTAGGATGAAACCATGGGCCCCTAGTATGGGCCCTTAAGCCTGGGATCCTTATATACCTAATATATACCCCATTTGCCCCCTTAGGGTCCCTTAAAAACCTTAGAAACCCTAAGTTCCAAACCCCAAACATCAAACCCCAAGTCGGTTTAGGGTTTAGGGTTTAGGGTATCTCGCCGCGCAGCGGCAGTATTTTCTTTGTAGGATGGCGCCCCTACACTCCCGTGTGAGGGGGCGGCACATCCACGTCTAGACACAGCAATCTCCTGAGAAAACAATTACAAATTGGTTTCTATTTCTTTTCACCCCCGCTGTGAGCTTACACAAGCTACCGCCCAAAATATTACTTTTTAGGGTTTGGGGCTGGCGCCCTCAATTCCCACCTCTGGCTTGGCCGCGTTGCTGGGGAGGGCCAGCAGGCCCCAAGAAGGGGGGGGCCAGGGGGGTTGGAGGGGGTCAGGCAAGGCGCCGGGCGGAAGCCGAGGGTCTCTAGAGGGGGCCAGGCGGCTAGGGGCCAGGCCAGTGGCTGAATTTGACCACTCTCCAATGGCTCCACCCATTGTCCATCCAAGTAATGGTGTCAATCACTGCCGGACGTCTTCTGGCTCCAGGCACCCTAGAAAAAGGGTGGGTGCGGCCTAAGCAGGCCTGGGTGGGAATTACCCGAAACGCTTAAACGTTGAACCGGAAGCCCGTAACCCCAAATTCTTCAGGGTTTAGGGGTTTTTCTTTACTACCACCTCGGGCCTTGTAAGCCTTGTAACTCCAAACTCGAAAAAACTCAGATGTCTTGCAGGTCCTACTCTTTCCCGGGCTGCTGTTGGTTGTGGCCATTGCGACCGTCCTGGAGGATCGCGCAAGGGAGCTTAGAAGTTTCCATTATGAGCTCTTTGAGGGGTCTATGACGCTCCTAGAAGGTTTTAGGGTTTCAGGATTTTCGGGTTTAGCTGAGGATTGAGGGTTTAAGGTTTAGGGCGCTGTGTGGAACCCTTCGCAAGCTGCAGGGGTTCATGGGTCTGAATCATCAATCAAATCTATCTATTCGTTCTTGTCCCCTTACCCTAGGATTCCAAAGGACCCAATAAGTATTAGGTACCTGGGTGTAGGATAGTAGTGAGTTTTATGTAGTTTAATATTGGTGAGAATATGAGAGTATATGATTACTCGGAAGTTGGGTGCTAGGACCCTTAGGGTTACACCTTGGATGCCGCCCCCACTCAGCAGTTGAAGATTGCTTATCGTAGGCCCCTAATAGTTGCCCTATTATAGACCGCTACTGTATGGGGGCAATACGCAACATATACAGTTTGTAGTTTATAGTATAGAATCCCCAAAAGGAACCCTGAAAGGAATCCTTAAAGGAACCCTTAAAGGAACCTTTGAAGGAGTCCTTAGAGTTATACATGTTATAGTATTGTTATTTTACAGGACTGTTGAACGAGGGTCCTTCTCAGAGAAGACCTTCGCAAGGCCTTGCAATGAAGAGCCGGTACAACCTTAACAACCCCCGGGCCATTCAAACCCTCTACCCTATACCGCCTGGTTTGGTGAGGATTTGGCAGACGATCACAAAACCCGTGTTAGTAAACCCCGAGCGAACCCTTTAAAGGAACTGAACTGAACCCTAAACCCCTAAACCCCTAAGCCCTAGACCCTCAACCTTAAACCCGAAAACCTTAAAGGAACCCAACGAAAGCCCCGAGCAGGCCCCGCTGATCACGATCTTCACCTTGCCTCTTTTTGCCGTGGGAGGACCGAGGTTCGGCGCCTAGGGGCTTTCGGGTTACCCCGAGAATTTGTAGGTCAGGGTTCCTTGTTAGGATTTTCTTTGTATCAGTCGTTAAACGGTTTAGGGTTCCGATTTTGGGGTTCAGGGCTTAAGGCTTTGGGTTTGGTAAGGCTTAGCGTCTCAGGGCTTAGGGTCTGTAGGCTCTATTTGTTGAAGGAACCAAAATAAAACTCACCGAGACATGGACTGTTGGGTGGCATATTCCTCCTTTGATAGCTTGCTTAGACCTGTTGTGGGCTTCAGGGTTCAAGGGTTTAGTGTTTAACGTCTTAGGGTTTCGGGTTTGAGGGATTATGGCCCTTGGGGTCTTCAATGAAAGTTTAGTTTTGTCGTAGAGCGAGAAGGCGGCGCAGATTGATTTTGCCATCCGCAGTGCATAGACCCCCTTTTCTCGGACCACAACCATCATAATATAGGAACCTGATTAAGAAACCCTGGGCCTATGAACCCCAAAATAGTAGGATTCATATAAGGAACCCTAATAAAGGCCCAAGGTTTCTTAATCAGGTTCCTACATTAAGATCCTCGTAGAAGACCGGAGAGCCTCGGACAACCACAGTCGCCGCCCCACTTTTGCACCCAGCACGGTAGCGTAGCGGCTGAGGTCTGGCCAACCCACGTATTGGCGGGCCCCCAGAGACTCCAAAACCCCTTAATTCAGGAATATATACCGTAAATCATATTAGGGATCCTGTTATAGTTTAAGGCATATTCCTTAATTAAGGGGTTTTGGAGTCTCTGGGCCAGCACGGCAGCCGAGGCGCTTGCATTGACCGCTGCTGCCGCGGCCTGTGGGTACCTCTGGGCCGGAAGTGTGGCCCGTGCGACCATGTGTCCGTCGATCAAAAGGGGAGCGACAGATTCACTCCCTGCACTCTCTGATGATGGGTAATCCACTGCAGAAGCGACGATTACTAAACTATGGGAGGCTCCATCTGATTCTGCCCCCCAAATTCCCAATGTGGCACGATAGTGGGAAGCGAGGCTGTTGATTGGTATGCCTTTTTCGTTTTTTGTACTGAACTGGGCGCCATGCGTGTTATCTTCGGCTTGTGGATTGACTCAGACTACCCCTAAACCCTAAACCCTAAACCCCTAAACCCTAAACCCTAAACCCTATGTGCTCACGCCCGGTACCCGAGCCCTCACCCTGAACCTCAACCTGCAGCGGTACACCCCAAGCGCACCCTAAAGCCGAAATCCTAAACCCTAAGCCCTGAATCCGCAACCCGAAACCAGAAACCCTGAACCCAGATCTTAAGCCAGAGAGGCTTCCAAACCACAGAGAGCGAAAATTGGCCTGTTGCCTGTAAAGCATAAATCCTAAGGCGTGAGCCCTACCCTAACCCTAAGGCTCTAAGGGCCCATAATTAAAGTCTGTTCGGCCCAGAGACCACACATGCGAGGCCTTTGGGGGCTATTTTGCTTCATTCGGTGGGCTGGTGCAAACGAAGGCCCCTTCAAGCTTCCTGCTTTCAAGGGTCGTTTGTTATGGCAGAGGCAACCCTAAACCCTAAACCCTGAGCCATGAACCCTCGCAAACCGTCAAGAGGATCTCCTATCTACGGATAGTCTTAGCTGCCATGGCTGTGTGACTAGTGGCTCGCGTCTTCCACATCCTGAGAATCATCAGGCTATGGCTTACATGAGCCTCAACTTCACACACCTTCTTCACACATCCCTCAGCGGTCACTCAAGGCTTCTTCAACCAAACACCCTTGGGGCCTCAACCCTAAGCCCTAAACCCTAAACCCAAACCCTAAAGCCCTAAGCCCGAAAACCCGAAAGCCGTAAAGCCCCAAAGCCCTAAAATCCTAAGCCCTAGACCAAAGCCCTAGATGCAGGCCTCGCCACGGCCACATCGATGGATCACCCGTGGAGAAGGGGCTTGAGGGCCTCTTCTACAGCAGCTCCTTGGCCTGGAAGCTGCTTGCGTTTTGATGACGGGATGCTAGAAGGCAGTTATATCCGATATCCATCTCTTTTCATGTCTATTTTTACAAACAAGGGTTCTACAGAGGTATTTAGGGTTTAGGGTTATGACGCGGTTGGAGAAAGTGATGCGAAACCCATCCTTACAGTACACACCTTCATAAAAGCTCTGAAACCCGACACCCTAACCCCTTCTTGGATCCCTTGAAGAACTCCTCAGAAAGCCCTAAAACCAAAACCTTTAACGCCAAGGCGTAAAACCCTAAACATCCCTAAACCCTAAAACATGAACCCTTAACCCTGAACCTTAAAACCCTTAAACCATAAACTCTAAAACCCCTAAACCGAAAGTTCATACTGAGATCCTACTTCAACCCCAAAACCTAAAACCTGAACCCTAAAACTCCTAAACCCTAAAACCCCTAAACCCCAAACTCATAAACACAAACAAGTATTTTTCTAAACTCACACAGAGATCCGTTTGTACAAGGCACCCTAAACCCTGAACCCTAAACCCTAAACCCCTAAACCCCTAAACCCTGTACAAGGCCCCAGTGAGCCCTTGAGGTTTGGAGCCTTCGTTGCTGCGAGGGCTCGCCCGGCGTTTCCGAGTGCAGGCACCGCTACTCCAGTGGGTGGCTTCCTTTTTCGAAAATGGGGTTAAGGATTTGGGAGTTTAGGAGTTTAGGATTTTATGGTTTAAGGGTTTAGGGTTTAGGGGTTTTGGAGTTTAGGATTTTGGAGTTTAGGATTTAAGGGCTAGGGTTTAGAGTTTAGCTTGTTGTGGGAAGGGGTTTGGGGTTTGCCTGTACCCTAAATAACCTAATGTACCTTCGGGTTTAAGTCTCTTCGATTTGTTCGTGTGATGTAAATCTATTGGTTTTATGAAGGATTCTTCAAGCGTTTTTGGGATATTGGGGGATCGGTTCAGGAATAGGTTTCGGGAGTTGGGGTTTGTTATACGGATTTCGGGCAATGGCGTTGACAGGTCCTTTTGTACAAGGGTTTGGGAGCCGGCGTTTAATGAAGAAGCCGAACTAATTACCAATAATTAATATTCCCTAGGGTTCCTAGTTATAGTTATGGTATGAAGGAGCCCAAAACCCTATACTAACTAAGTATTAAGGCTCCTACATTGGGATTTTGGGCTCACGACCTCCGAGCCTGAGGTAGGGTGCTACCACGCAAGAGCAAGGCCCAGGCTCTCTAAGGTTCGTTGTGCTTCCTAAACCCAAATCTGCCCTAAACCCAAAACTGCCCTAAACCCAAATCTGCCCTAAACCCTAAACCCTGAACCCTAAATCAAGCCTTAAACCCTAAACTAAACGCCAAACCCTGAATCCTTCGTCTTCGCTGTGTTTCGCGTGGGTTTTGATAAGAAGTGGACGGATCCAAGGTCTTCGGGGAAGATGTGGGGCCAACAGCCCTAAACCCTAAACCCCAAACCCTAAACCCTAAACCCTAAACCCTAAACCCCTAAACCCTAAACCCCTAAACCCTAAACCCTAAACACCAAACCCCTAAACCCCTAAACCCTAAACCCTTATTCCTAAACCCTATACCCTAAACCCCTAAACCCTAAACCCTTAACACTAAACCCCTAACCCTTAAATCCCTAAACCCTAAACCCTTGTTGCTCCGGGTTGTTGGGGCTCCAGCCGGGTTTTGTGCGTTAAGAGTTAGGGCTCCTGACTCCTAATGTTCAGGTTGCTACCATGTGGTGGAGGTTTCCGGACCACGCAAACAGACGTCTTCTTCCATGACAGAGCCTTGCCAAAGTACCAGAACCCAATATTTTTGCTCCTTCCTGCAAAGATTAAAACCCTTCTAAAACTCTACAACGCCTTGAGGGTTGGAGGTTCAGGGGTTTAGGGTTCAAGACCTCTAAAGCCCTACACAACTCCACATGCCTTTAGCCGCAAAGCAGAGCATCCGCAGAGCCCTTGGAGGCTTTGCCAACCACACCGGGCTCGGCTTTCCTGTGCAGGAGAGTTTAGGGTACAGGGTTTGGGGTTTAGGGGTTTAGGGCCAGGGTTTTGGGTTTAGGGGTCTTGCCGGTTTAGGGTTTAGGGCCAGGGTTTAGGGTTTAGGGGTCTAGGGGTTTAGGGGTTTAGGGGTTTAGGGCCAGGGTTTAGGGTTTAGGGGTTTGTACGTAGGACCTTTAGGGTCTATTTGGCGTAGGGCTTTGCTCTCTGTATGAATATTGTATATAACTGTATATATATATATACACGGAATTAAAGATTTTAAAAAATTGCAAAAATTTAAAAGGGGTATTTTTTTTAATTTTGAAATCGTCCGGAATTAAAAATTTAAGGAGTTTCAAAAAATTGAAAGGAACAAATTATTTAAATTTTCAAATCGTCCGGATTTAAAAATTTGAAGAATTTAAAAAAATAAAAGAGGTAAATTCTTCAAATTTTGAAATCGTCCGGATTTAAAAATTTAAAGAA
This sequence comes from Symbiodinium sp. clade A Y106, assembly GCA_003297005.1. Taxonomy (NCBI): domain Eukaryota; class Dinophyceae; order Suessiales; family Symbiodiniaceae; genus Symbiodinium; species Symbiodinium sp. clade A. Next base: position 270,513 of record BGNK01000207.1, read on the forward strand.
TTTAAGAACATNAAATTTGAAGAATTTAAAAAAATAAAAGAGGTAAATTCTTCAAATTTTGAAATCGTCCGGATTTAAAAATTTAAAGAATTTAAGAACATTAAAAGGTTTAAATTCTTTAAATTTTGAAAATCATCCGGATTTAAAAGTTTAAAGAATTCCAAAAATTTAAACGAGGTAAATTCTTTAAATTTTGAGATCGTCCGGATTTAAAAATTTTAAAAATTTAAAAGGGTTGAAATTTTTAAATTTGTAAATCCGGACGATTTGAAAATTTAAAGAATTTAAAGAATTTACAAAATTTGAATCGTCTCAGCTGGACCCTAGCCTAGGTCCCAGCCTCCGGCTCGGAATTAATTCTTTTTTAAATGTTTTAAATTTTGTAAATTTTGAAATCGTCCGGATCTAAAAAAAATTAAGGAATTTTACACAATTTAATTTTTTTAAGTTTTTTGTCAGGATGATTAGAAAATTCAATAAATTTGAAAAAATTGAAACATTTAAATCGTCTCAGCTGGACCCTAGCCTAGGTCCCAGCCTCCGGCTCGGAATTACATTTTTTTAAATTTTTGTAAATGTTTTAAATTTTTTTAAAATTTTGAGATCGTCCGGATTTAAAAATTTGAAGAATTTAAAAAAATAAAAGAGGTAAATTCTTCAAATTTTGAAATCGTCCGGATTTAAAAATTTAAAGAATTTAAGAACATTAAAAGGTTTAAATTCTTTAAATTTTGAAANGACACGTACAGCCCCAGGCCAGCCCCAGCCCCAGCCCCAGCCCCAGCCAGGCCGCTGCTTCAGGGCGCGGTGCATCTCAGAACATCTCACGTATTAGGTTTCTGCAAAGGAGACTGGGCACTGTAGCACGCTCCTACACCTCCAGCTTTCATGCGGCATCGCGTTGCTTCGCCTCCGCAGGGTCCACGGCAGGCGTCGCCGCCAGGTTTTGCCGCTTCACGCTTATCTGATCTTTTCGTCGGGTTCACACATGGCCCTCAGATTGTCATAGCCGAAGACTCGGCGCTGTAATGACTCGACATGTTCGCAATAAAAATCTTTCCGTGCGAGCCCTTCATAGCTCGCCACGAGGCTCGCCTTGCTCTGTCCGTCGGTCTCCAGCCTTCAGTCTTGCGTCCAGACCCACAGTTCGCCGCAGCATCGCACATTTCCGCAGGGTGGGAGCAAGTGACAGATCGCGGCAGCGACGGCCTCAGAGCGGGCGCGAGTTTGCTGAGAGTTGGCAGATATATGCTTACTGAACGCTAGCCTTGTGTGGTCAATCTCTGCCTGTTTCTACTGCCCTGTAAAATAATTAGTGAAAGGAATGGGATTCACTCAGACATGCGAACTACTTGGGAGAGAAATGGGACCAAAATGCCGCAGGGATAGCCGGTGCTGTCACTTCAGGCGTGCTAGGATGTTCATGCGTGGCTTGTCCACCGACTTTTGCTTATCTGCAGGGGCGTGGCTGCCCGGCTGCTGGTTACTGCCGTCTGTTTCGTCACCTTGCAGGTGGGCGACCTTACTACTACAACCGCACAACGAACGAGACTACTTGGGAGCTGCCATCCACCCGCGTGGCCACCGACGACGCCACTGCGACTTGGTACGCGCTTCCTGTCCTTTGCTGGGATAGTTGTGCACAAGTTGCTGACAAGCAGCCATGCGTTGCCGTGTAAAGCTAGACCCACTCAGCATCTGTGTTTGCATATCTGTCTTTAGCTTTGTGTCGCGTAGCTTCTTCTTGTTATGCTGTTCGACTGCAGCAACGGTTGGTCATCTTGGTCCTCGCTTATGATTCGTCTTTGCCGATTTCAACTTTCGGACGAGGTCCGTCGCACCCCTCCAGTCAGGTGCTGCAGGACCTCCTTCGACTGCTGTCGCCTGCGAGCCGCGTAGCTCGGCAGTACTCGACTTTTGGCAGCTGCGTTTGTGGAGTGCTAAGGTTGTGCACCTGCAACTGTTCCTCCCGGAAGTACTCCTTGCCAGTTTCTCTGGACTTGGCACGACTGCGGGCCTCGCCGCAGGTTGCTCCGCCGCAGGTTGCTCCGCCGCAGGTTGCTCCGCCGCAGGTTGCTCCGCCGCAGGTCGCTCTACCTGCGTCCTTGGGCGAGTTCCACTGCTGCAAGCAGCATTACTGCCATGACGGCAAGTTTCGGTGTTTGCCAGCAGGGTGCAGAGATAGCATAACACTGAGCTTGTCCACGATGTGAAGTTTGGGGATCCGGGAAGCGTATAAGGGCCTTAACATTCGGAATAGGTATTCCGGGTATGGCATTCTCCATACGGAAATAAGGGTCAACCGCACTGTTAGTGTTACTCGTCGCCCTTCTGATCCCTACGAAGCTTCCACGAAGAGGCCCCAAAGCCTCCGACAGCCGAACCCTCAACCCTCCGGAAGCCCTACACCCGAAAACATTTAAGCCCCGAAGACCCTAAACCCTAAATCTCCAAAACCTAAACCCTAAACCCCTCAACCGCTGAACCCTAAACCCCTAAAGCCCTAAACCTTTAAAGCCCTGGACCCTAAACCCTAAATTCCAAAACCCCGAGATCCCAAAGCCCTAGAAGCCCAAACCCTAGTGCAGACACTGCTCCGCCCAGGCTACGGATCAGTCAGGTGCTTCGCCCCGGCAAACCCTACATTCTCGGAGCCGATGGAAGTCGGCTTTGGATCTAAAGCTTCCGAGCCTTGCACGCAACGCAACGTAGCTGTCGCATTGCAGGCTCCGTTACATGACGTTTCAGTTCCGCACATTTTGATTCGCATGTCCGTAATACTTCATTGCACTGCGTCATTCACATGCTCCTGTAACGGAGACCACCCACATCGGTGCTCTTCGAAAACTTGCTCACACAGTTGCCGCTCGTGGTTGGTGCCGCACATGTACTCTCGCATCTGGGTCTCCGTTTTCCTGTAGCACGGTTGTCTTTCTCTTAGGTTTCAACCCGTTTTCCTGTAGCACGGTTGTCTTTCCCCAAGGCTTAAACCCCACGTGCACCTGCCTGCGATGTTCAAGGCCACGGCTCCATCCTGCAGCCGTGCCATGCACGCAGAAGTCGTGCAGGTGCCGGGCGGCCAGGAAGAGTCTCTTGGGATGAGGTTTGCTGTATGTCTATATAGCAAGTCCTTCCTGGTCTGGGCTTGAAGGCACAGGTGTTTACCAGGTGCTTTGTTGACCTTTCTGAAGCAGTACTCGCCGCTTGCGAGGTGCTTTATGCGGTTGCCTCAAGGCTAGTCGTCTTAGTGTGTGCTGGTATGACCAGTAGGTTCGATCCTAATCTACTGCAAGAACTTTATCAGTTAGAATAGGGTTTTGAGGCCCATGATAGTATAGATATGTTGAGGAAACTTCAAATAGTTCTGACAATTATTTCGGCCCTGGCCAGGTATTACGTCCCCTAGGTGCCTAGTCGTGTTAGTGTGTGCTTCTATGACCACAAGGTTCGATCCTAATGTCATGCAAGGACCTTACCGCTTAGAACAGCGTTTTGAGGCCCAGTCTAGTATAAGCATGTTGAGAACCTTCAAATAGTTGTGAGAAGTATTTCGGCCCTCGCCTTGTGTTACGTCCCATGGGTGCCCATGTTATATTCTGCTTCTGTACCAACTCCCACAACTTGAAGCTTCTTCATTCCAACTAAGATTTTGACAGAACCACTCGCAGAAGCCCGCAGTCAGGCATCTTGAGAAAACCCGAAGCTCGAAACCCCTGGTGAAATCTGAGATATATAAGTAAACCCTGAACTCCGGACCCTGAACTCTGCTTCTTTACTTTGAGTTCGGCCTCGGGCAAGTACTAGCTCCTTTTGGCACGAGAACGGACTTCCGTTCCTTCCTCCTGCAGCCCTAAACAATTCCTCGTGAACCTGCATGCGCTGTTGCAGGCCACAGCCTTCGTCGCGCGGGTGCCGTGCGCACGCACCCGTCGTGCGGACGCAGCCTGCGAAAGGATGGCTGCCTCTATAACAGGTTAACAGGTTTTGGTGGTCTCTGATTTGCGGCTCAAGTTGTGCGCGGGCGCGTCGTCCAATCTTTTGAGATAGTACACGCTGCCTGCGAAAAGCTGGCGGGTTTTACATCTCAACGACCCGAGACCTGGAAACTCAGTCTGTTTCTGGGTTTGGGCCCGGCCAGGAAGGACTGCTGCAACTTTTGTTCGTACCTGGCGCTCTGACTCGTCCGAGCCTCTGTCCGACCACGGGTTGCGACCAGTGCTTCCTGCTAGCTTTTTGCTGCGCGGTTTCGGGCAAAGGTTCTGCCAGGCGAAGGTTGAGGGTTCGTTTTCGGAACCTCTACTGCCAGGAAGCATTTTCATGGGCGGGCCGGCGATTGCTTTGGAATAAGTGTCCCGTTGCTTCCAATTAGGACGAATTGTCGCTCTCACTTTGCACAGCGGTGTTCTCGCGCTTCACTGTCGAAATGGCCGCTGCTGTAGTTGTCGCTCGGAAGCGTGCTTGCGAGTGAGCTGGACTGCTGTCCCACCTGTTTCCGAGGTACAGATGTCTTGATACGCCGGGAGGAGTACAGCTTCGAACCTGCTAACCTGCTGGTCAAAAGCGCGGTCTATTGGGTGTTTCAGATGTTATGCTACGTAATTTTATTTCTAGAACGTACCTTTCGACCCTGCTCTCGTCTTGCGTGCCCTCCCTAGACTTTCCTCTTTCACCGGTGACACACCTCTGTGGTGGTAATCTGTCCAGTTTCAGAAGTAAACTCTGGAGTTTGACAAGTTTACAGTGGCTGGGGTAGTGAACTTTCCTTCTTCACAAGTGCAAAGCTTTCCGACTAGCAACGTGACGTTGGACAAGTCTTAAGCTTTCGAGGTGGTCATCTCTTGCTTTTGAAAACCTGTTGCGTAGTTACGTGCGGCTCTCTCAGGGCCCCGCCGGTCGACAGGCTCTTGCTGTGAGCTGCGTCGGATGAACTTGCTCAGTTGAGAAACATTGATCTTGCTGTCTGCAAAGTCTGCTCTATAATGTTCTTTCTACGTCCATGTGCAGATACAACAAGCCACAGCCGCGACTGGTGTTGGCGAAGCCCCCGTTTCAACATATCCCGACTGTAGCTGCAACCAGAAAGACCTAGGGTCAGCAAGTGCAACAGGAAGTTTCTTTCACATGGCAAGCGCGGCCGAATCGAAGATGCCTGTGAACTTAGGCGACGGAGACGTGCAAGCGGCAGTTGTGGCACTGGTGGCACTTGTACTGGTTGCCGTACTTGGTACTCGTATGGCGACACCTGTCGCTGTCGTCGTCGTGAATCTTGTCCCAGTTGTCTGGTACTTCAATCCGTGTTAGTCCATGTCAGTCTCATGGTCCTTTCTTGTGAGATATACTTCAACTGCGGCGGATCCAAGTCGCGGATCCCTGGAGACAGTGTTGTCAGGGTCGCATGTGCTTGACATGGGTGCGATCCCATTACATCTGAATCGCAGCCGTGCGCAGGTTCGAGATGCCGTGGCATTTATTGCGTGTTCAGGGTTTTGTTGCTTGTTTGAAGCCTTGCACTTGTCTCTGGCTGCCGCCTTTCACGTGCGGTCCGCAGCATTTCGGTTCATCAGCAACCCAACGCGCTATCCTTCGCTGCAGTCGTGCTACCATGGCTCCTGTCCCTGTGCTTGCTGTCCCTGAAGTGCAACGCCAGATCGCCCGCCTGCTCCCAGTGCACGACTTCCTGGGCTTCTTGCTTGCCGGTTCGCCGGCGCCGGGGGCTGGGCAGGAGCATCGCGGCCGTATCCAACAGGTCCTGGACGCGAAGCGCCTCGTCCGGGAGCTGCTGGACTCCTTGCTCTGCCGCTCCTTCGGCATCTTTTTTCTGGAGGACCCGTCCGGCTTCGTTCTCTGCTGGAATCCGCAGCGGCTCTCGCTGGAGGCTTTCGTTCGTCTTCGCTACAACGCAAGAATTAACCCCCCCTACCCGTTTAGGGTTTAGGGTTTAGGGATGAAACCGAATCCTCAAGCCTAAACGCCTAAAGGCTGTATTGTCAGACCGAAACCCGTGAATCCTAAAGGCTGCACCCCGATGCGCGCAGCCATAATCGTCCTGGTGCCCGTAAAGTAAAGTACAGGGTTTCGGGTTCAGGGGAACCATCCTTCATCCCCTAAACCCTAAACAACCCTAAACCCTAAACCCAGCTTTCTGAATTTCGTCGTCAAGCTGATGTTGCAGTAGCACAGTGCTCGATGCATCACCCAGAAGTTGCTCAGAGTAGCTGCTCAAGCCTATTATAGATCCCTCATAGACCCCTGTAAAGGACACTTTAAAGGAACCCTACTCTAAGGCCCCTACAGTAGCAAGCTTGACTGTAATTTTGGGGCTTCATCGGATGCCCTTCGGTTGTAGATTGGTTTCTTCTGAGGTTCTATAAGGGTTGTCTATCCATACTCGTGTTTCTTACACAGTGAAGGCGTTGAGGACTTAAAACCCTACTCTTTATCTGAGTACTTGCACCACTTGCAGAAATAGTTGAGCCTTCAACCATACACCCGAAGCTAAACCCTAAATCCTACCCCCTAAGCCCTCGATCCTACACCTTCCTTACTGCATGAACAGCCCTAAACCCCAAACCTGAGGGTTTAGGGTTTAGGGGTTTAGGGCTTAGGGTATTCACCCTAAACCCTAAACCCTAAACCGCAAAAAACAGGAGCCACGAAAGGCTCCTCTGCCTGGTGCGAGTCCTCGTCGCTTGGATCTGGCAATTTTGCTGAGGGCGTGTAGGGATTAATATGGGAGTTTCCGAAAATGGGGGTACCTTATTTTGGGGGTCCTTACAATAAGGGTCCTACTATTTAGGGTAGTATCTTTGGATCCCCTATTTTTGGAAACTCCCATATAGGGACTTAGTAGTTAGAAAGAGGTTTTCGTTTGTATTGTAGTATGATCTTCTCAAGGGGCCGTGAGGAATACTATGTAGGAGCATACATAGATACTAATACCATTCCTTAAGGCTGAGGGTCATTATTGTACTATAATGCGCCTAAGCGCCCTCTTCCAATTGTATCTCAGGCCTGCTGGGCTTCTCTAGGGTGTTAAAGACCCTGAAGGGGAATCCTTGGGTCGTTTAGTTTTGGGTGTGGTTTTGCTGTTGCTTTTTGCTTTGCTCCCAGACCTTCTTGAGCGCCCGCTGCTCGCTTTCAGGTTTAGGGTAGATGGGGCTTAGGATGTCGGGGAACCTGCCCTGCCCTTGCTCTGCGGAAGGTGGCTCTGACACATGCGCCCCTGCAGCCCTCAACAGCACATGGCTGAAAACCCTTCTGGAACCCTCGTTGAACCGTATACAGCACTTCTACAACCGGTATAAAACCATCCAAAGCCCTGACCGAGCCTTTAAAGCCTTATTCTGACCATGGTGGAACCCTTACCCAGCGCTAGAAAACACATGCAACCAGAAACAAACAAGTACAAACCCCTCCTAAACCCTAAACTCCTTAAGCCCTACACCAGAAACCTCACCGAGCCGAACCCCGCAGCTTGAGGCTTGTGGCTTCGGCTGGGTGGAGGTGGAGCTTCGTGGCCTGGAGATGCAGGTGCCTCGATTGAGGGTTTAGGGTTTACGGTTTAGGGTTTACGGTTTCAAGGGTGTAGGGTTTAGGGTTAGGGTTCAGGGGTTTAGGGTTCAGGGTTTAGGGTTTAGATACGATTATCGTTACTACCACCAAGACGGCGACTACTAGTACTACTACTACTACTACTACTACTACTACTACTACTGCTACTACTACTCCTGCTGCTACTACTACTACTACTACTACTACTACTACTTTTGCTACTACTACTACTACTACGTTGAGTATTACTGCCAGTCTTCTTTGTTGTTCTTATTATGGTTGTGACTGTGGCTATGGTTATGAAGATCGTCATTGCTTTCATGGTTGTGGCAACTTTTATTATTGATACTGCCATAGCATGCGTTTTCGGTATTATCGTCATTATTCGAGTTAAGATAATCCTACAGATATCCTTAGGCCTCGAAAACGCTTCCGAGTGTTGCTGATGATGATAACCTAAACCCTAGACCCCAGACCCTAATCTCTCACGATCGTTGGCCCGAACCCACCGAACCCTGGTTCTTCAAGGGGCCCGGTTCCTTTCAGGGGGATATGACGGTTCTGTTAGGCTTCCAGTAGACTGAAGGTTTCGGGTTCGAATCATTAGTAGTAGTATGCCCTGGCAGTCCTGATGTAAGCATGTTAAATACATGCCAAATTCCTATTTTAAGTATTCAGGGACCTCTGTTTCCCCCGAATCCTCAGACCCTTTGCTCCTCCCGAATATTAGGAGTACTGTATTTTGGGTCCTTTGAATAAGGATCCTACTATTTAGGGTACTATAACAGAGTCCCCTATTTTCGGAGACTTCCAAAGAGTGAGCAAGAGCCACCCTGCCTGCTTTGCCAGCAGGAGCCAACCAGTTGCCACCACGTGGAGGCAGGGTGTAAGGCCTCCTCGGCCCCTGTTTAGGGTTTAGGGTTAAGGGTGAAGGGTTGAGGGCTTAGGGAAGACCTTAGCGATGTAATACCCTAAACCCTAGCAACCTTTTATGCTTTTGCCGTAGGCCATTCATACTCCAGTACCTAGCACACTAATACCAGAGCGCCATTACCCTCATACTCGGGACCCTAGCACCCTGCTCTCCCAATATCGTCAGCCCGAACACCCTGGTACCGATACTCTACTGACACAAACTCTAACACCCTAATACCCTGATGCCCTAAAACCGGAACACGCCCATACCCTACTACCCACGTCCGACACCCGAAACCCTAAACCCTAAACCGTAAAATGCCGTAAGCATAACACCCTCACGCCCAAATGCCATGAAGACCGAAACTAGAGACTTTAGACGGTGAACAAAGCAAGTCTGGTTTGAGCTGGTTCAGTCCTGTATAATATTATGAAGTTTGTCAAGCACTGCGAACTTGGCGGCGGTCCTGGCTTCAGACTGACACATGTTGATTTTGTACTACACAAAGAAGCTAAAGCGGGTCGAGGACAAGGGGTAAGATATAGTTTATCCTCGCAGCTCTCGACATAGGATTCGCAGCCTAGATGTGTAAAGAAATGTGTAAACTTTAAACCGATGTAGCCTGACAGTTTGAGTTGAGGACTGTAATTCCTGCCCATGGCAAAGTCACGACAGAAGAGAAGAAAGAGATGCCAGCAACCAGCACGGGGACCTCGCCGGAAGAAAGGGAGCTGCCTGAAGATGGAATGCGGCTACAAGGCGTGCGAGGCCAAGGGGATCGATTGCAAAAACAAGTCCCATGTGCTGAACATTGACAGCGCCAACCTTGCTCAGCTTCGCACAATTCAGTCCCATGCTCGGGTGGTTCGATTCTGCTGCCCTGAGCACATGGCCAAATGCAAAAGAAGCCCGAAGGTGCAAAGCGCGGAGGTCGAGAGGCGTTATCGTTGGAACAAATAGTGCACCTATTTTTTGTATTCCTCGTAAGCTTAAAAGCCTCTGTACACCCTAACGCCATAAGTCCGCCTTCTGTCGTGCGTGCTATTCCCCAATGCCATCAGCCCGATCCTGAATGCCATGAAACCCTACAACCCAAGTACCCTCACACAAACCCTGATGCCCGGACACCGTAGTGCCTGAAACCCCAACATCCTAATTCCGTTGGCGTTAGAGCCTTTATACAAAGTGTATAAAACCCGCAGTCCGTGACCCAAAGCCCTGAGCGATGAACCCGGAAACCCCGAACCCCCCAAGCCCGATGAAGCCCTCAAATAAAGAACCCCGACTTAGAGGATCATGGGACTTAGCAACTGGGTTATGATTAAGGTAGCTATACTCATAGTTACTTATAACCCCACTTAGGGTACTTTTAGCCGTACTTACTAAGTCCCATGATCCTCCAAGGATGCACGATGGACTCTGGAAGTCCTACAAGCCCAAATCCCAAATCCCTAAACCCTAAACCCTAAACCCCTAAACCCCTAAACATTAAACCCTAAACCCTAAACCCTAAGCCCAAGCCCAAATCCCTACAGCCGAGCCTCCCCCAAACGGCAAGTCCTGAGACCGGGCCTAACCCTCCAGCAGCCCAAGCTCGGACAAGCATCGGTTTAGGGTTTAGGGTTTAGGGTTTTGCGGAGGGATTGTGCTCTGGGCACCTTTTTCTGAGAGCGCCGCTTTTTTTAGCATAGTTGTAGATCAGTATCAGAAGTACCTACTGTCAGTCCCGGGGCTGCAACTTCATCCGAGCAGTCAAGGAATTAAGTGGCCGCATTTCGACAAGTCTCGACAGGTAGGTTTAGGGTTAAGGATAAGGGGGCATTTCGACAAGTTGGGCATGCTATTCTCGAGCCTAAATTGCCGGCTGAAACCTCAGCAAACACCTAGAGCCTGAATTTTAAAATGCATCTCGACCTTTTTTTTTCTCCAAACCTTGCAGGACCCTAAACCGTAAGCCCCAAACCCTAAACCGCATCCTTCCATAACCCTTATAGGGCCCTTGCAGCACGCCGAAGGCGGGCCTCATCGATGACGCTTTTGCAGCGGCCTTTGGCGACCTGCCGGGAAGGCACGCTTGCATTATAGTTATTAGACTATATACAGTACCATTTTATGTTATGTTTTTTGCATTTCTATATATTACATTACCTTCAGGTAAATATAATAAGGTCTCTATTGCCTTAGCAAGCATGCTCGAATGTCACAGCGCCTACCATAATGTTATTCTACGGTTTGTAAATGGTTACTTGGCCGTAAGGGTTGAATGGTAACATGGAAGCGGGATATTAGGATTTATTCCTGGGAGCACAGCCCGTTCACCATTGTGGCGACAGCTCCCGGACCCCCCGGAGGATCTAGAAAGCAGGTACCCTAATTTGGGAACCTGTACTACTAAAGCGTACTTCATCGGAACCCCCAGTAAGGGATCTACCCAGAGCCTCCAAAACCCCTTAATTAAGGAATATATCTTAAAATATAACAGGATCCCTAATATGATTTAAGGTATATTCCTTAATTAAGGGTTTTGGGGTCTCTGGGTACTTTCTAGATCCTCCCGGGAATCTGGGCTTGCTGAAGCTCTTAAACCCAAAGGCGAAGCCCTATGCTTCCAAGCCTATCTCAGTAGCTGGCTAGGCTCTCCTGAAGGGGATCTATAAGGGTTCCTTAAAAGGGTTCTTATGAGGGCCCTTGTACGGGTCTCCATAAGGGCTTCTCCGGGCTTCTATACCATTTAGTAGCTGAGCAGGTAACCTTTAACCTTTTGGGGTTAATGTAACCCTACCATAGTTGAAAAGGTTATCCTTTCTTGGGCTACTTAAAGGATCATGGGACTTAGTAACCAGGGCTATAATTAAGGCAACTATACCTATAGCTACTTATAACCACACTTAAGGTACTTATAAGCTTACTTACTAAGTCCCATGATCCTCCAAGTAGACCCTAAACCCTAAACCCTATAGATCCCTTTAAGGAACCCTATAGATCCCTATGAGGACCCTGTAAAGGATCCTTACTTACTAAGCCCCTAAGCCATCAACCCAGGGAGCCAAACGCTCAAACCCGACAGCCCGAAACCTTGCAGAATCTGACCCTACCTGGACCCTAACCTGGACCCTAAAGGACCTACCTTTTTAGGGTTCCTTATGATGGCTCAGATTCCCGGGAGGATCTAGAAAGTACCCAGAGACTCCAAAACCCCTTAATTAAGGAATGTACCTCAAATCAGATTAGGGATCCTATTATAATTTAAGGTATATTCCTTAATTAAGGGGTTTTGGAGGCTCTGGGTATGCCATACACCCTAAGATCCCGACTCTGAGAAACCCTAAACCCTGAACCCTAAACCGCAAAATCGCTACCATTAATCCCCATACCCCCCTCAACTCCCTAACCCTTTAACGCGTAACAACGCCTAACACCCTTAAATCCCTAAACGCTTGTAGGGCCCTTACTGACGGAGCCCCTTGTTTATCCCTTCTCGGAGCCCCTGTAAAGGAAAGCGAGCCTCAATCAGGAACCCCTAAACAAAAAGGAGTCCTTTAAAAAAAGCGCTCGATGGACCCTTAAAAAACTATCGTTAACCATACTCCTTACAAGTTAACCCTTTAAGGAGCCTCTCAAGCCTAAACCCAAAACCCCTCTCAAGGAACTTCTCAGGAACCTCAAGGCTGTAATATAGAAGCCTAAATAATTAACATAGTATAATGGGCCCAAGCCCATTATAAAGGGAACCCTATTCTATTTATTAAGGCACCTAATTCCCTGAACCCTAAACCCCTATAACCCTAAACCCCTTATAGATCCCTTTAAAGGAACCCATCATAGATCCCATTAAAGGAACCCTATTCAAATTATCAAGGCCCCTATCTTGAACCCTGGGAATCTCCACCTTCTTCCATGGGCCAGGCCCAATGATGACGAGGCGAAGACGAGGCGGCACTTTTCTGCGGATAGGTTTAAGAGCTTTAGGTTTCGGGCTTGGGGTTTAGGGTTTAGGGTTTCGGGCTTAGGGTTTGGGGTTTAGGGTTTCGGGCTTAGGGTTTAGGGTTTAGGCTTAAACGGTTTAGGGTCTTAGGTTGAGGGTTAGCTTTAGGGTTCAGCGTCCAAGGTTTCGGTTCCAAGGTAGGGGCTTCCCTGAACCCTAAACCCTGAACCCTGAAGCTCAAACCCTAAACCCGAAGCCCCTGAACCCTAAACCCTGAACCCTAAACCCTGTATATCGGTATAGTTTGGGGCCACGGGCTCTTCAGAAGGGCTTCTAGTGGTTTCTGCAGTTGTTTGTACATGTGTAAGGGTTTTTTTGTTCACGGCTTGATATCAGGGCTGGATGAGGGTAGGATTCCTTAGGAGCTAGCTTTTAAGAGGTTTGCCTAGGGTTCAACATTTTTGTTTACAAGGGAATCTCATACGAGGTTATGGTGTGGGGTCTATATGGTGTAGATTTTTTAGGGCTTCGATGGGCTTCCGAAGGTTTTGTCAGGCCTGTATAAGGGCTTGATAAAGGTGTGTGGTAATTGAGGGTTTCTGCAGGCGAGGGGCGCTACCACTTGGTTTTGATGTAGTAATTGTTACTTACGAAAATACTGGGCCCCTTATGTTACAAAGTTAAAGCTTCTGCGTGGGCTTTCGGCTTAGGTTCCGCGCTTGGAGCGCAGGGATTGGGGTCTACTTAGAGGATCATGGGACTTAGTAACTAGGGTTATAACGAAGGTAACTGTACTTATAACTACTTATACCCCCACTCAGGGTACTTATAACCTTACTTGCTAAGTCCCCTGATCCTCCAAGTAGGGTTAGGGTCTAGGATTTTGGTTTTCGATCGGGTGTGTTGAGTGCAAGGGGTCTCACTGCGCTAAACAAAACATCAAGCCGTCTAACTTGTAACCCACATGTAAAACCCCGTTAAAGACCCCGTAAAAGCGACACCCTAAACCCTAAACCCGAAAACCCTAAACCCTTAAACCCCAAACCCTAAACCTTAAGCCCCAAACCAACAAGGGCCGAGCCTTTCCTCTTCGAGCCGGTGGCGGAAGTGCCCGCGCTGGGCTACGAGCGGCTGGGCATCACAAGCCTGCGAAGGTCCTTCACGTGTTTAGGGTTTCGAAGGGGGTCCACAGAAGGGGGCAGACGTAAACCCTAAACCCCAAACCCTAAACCCTAAAACCCTAAACCCTAAACCCTAAACCCAGGACCTTATAAACCCGAAACCCTGGACCCTAAACCCCATATCTGATCAGCCCTAAACCCTAAACCTCATAAGCCCCTAAACCCGAAACCTCAAACCTTATAAACCCTATCAGCCCTAAACCCTAAACCTCATAAACCCCTAAACCCCAAACCTCAAACCCTTATAAACCCTATCGGCCCTAAACCCTAAACCTTATCAACCCCTAAACCCTCAACCTCAAACCCCCTATCAGCCCTAAACCCCAAACCTTATCAAACCCCAAACCCCAAACCTCAAACCCTTTAAGCTCTCAACCCTAAACCTTATCAACCCTCCTAACTCCGCAGCGCTTCCCAGGCAGACCTTGGTTTCCCTGCGGGGGCTGCTGGACAACCCGGAAGCTCTCCGGCAGGTCGGCAGCCCCTCCTGGGGGTGTCCCGGGAGCCCCTGGGGGTGTCCGTTTTTGGGTTTAGGGCTCATAAGTTTCAGGGTATATAAAGTTTAGGGCAAGGTTTGGGGTTTAGGGGCTATGTCTTTTGCTTTAAGGACAGGCCGTTGGTTTATGGCAGGTCTTTTTGAGGAGTGTTGAAGGGTTTTGTTTTTGTGGCTTTGCTGCTAGGGTTGTAAAGGGTTTGTTTTTGGTAGCAGATTCACCAGTGACTCCTCAGATTTTGCCTGTTTCAGGCTTCGGACATGCTTCAATCTCGGGTTTTATTCAGGGAAACGCTGTGTCGGGACTTCACCTGTGAGCTGGAGGGTGGGGGAGGGGGGGGGACTAATAACATTACAAATACCCCGACCCTATTGTGCCCCAAACCCTCAATCCTAAACCCTGGGCCTATAACCTCAAAATAGTAGGATTCATTTATGGAACCCTAATAAAGGCCCAAGGTTTCTTAATCAGGTTCCTACATTACCCTAAGCCCGGAGCCTGATGCTGAAGCTGGATGGCACAGACACGAGGCCTGGCTGCAAGATGACTGGAGCTGGCCGAGCTCGCAAGGCGGTTGGGCCTGGAAGTCTGGTTGGCAACAAAGTGGGCAAGACGATCAGGTCTGCCCGTCCGGCTGCGAAGAAAGTGAGCGAAAACGTGTCTACCAGCAGGGGGCACCGCAAGGCGCAAGGCTAAGGCCAGAATTGAGGATGACGTCGTCCTCGACTGGCGTGCCATTCCTGCTTTCATCAGGTTCATGCCAAGCTCATCGTTTCGTGCGTCCTCATTACCATTCGTGCTTTCATCAGGTTCATGCGAAGCTCGTCGTCTCGTGCTTCGTCGTCGTTCGTCGTTGTCCTGAAGAATACCCTGATGCCCTTGACCTCTATGTACTTTACAGCTCCCCGTCCTTATGCCCCAAGCCCTAGACCCCCAAACCGCAAGATCCTCCAAGCAGCGACTGCTGCAGCCAGACCAGTCCCGGTGTTGGACTTTCCAGTGCTGAGAGAGCATTGTTTGTATCATGTGCAAAGGATTTGGTTCTTTTCTTAGACCTCAAGTGCCTGAAGTGATCGTCTGTGCACTCGAAGCCAAAAGCCCTCACAGGTTTCTTAACACGTCTGATGCTTTCACTTGCGTCGTGAAATGTTTTCCAAGTGTTTCGTGTCTATCCTATAGGTTTTCCTAATGTTCACGGAATTCATAGGGCTGAAGGGCCTTGGGCAATACCTATGCTGATGAGTTTAAGCTTTGAGGCAGTTTTCGAAAATAGAGCTCTTCCTCGTACTACTTCTGCGTATTTGGTGTTGAAATCATGTCGAAAACATACCATGCAAGGATATCTTCGGGAACAGGGCCTCCTTGCGCAATACTGAAGCCGAACAATTTTCCTTTCATGGCTTTCCGCAGTACTCCACTGCCCGTCCAAGCGAATAAGTGTGACATAGTCGTCCACGTTAAGTTTGCCTGGAACGCTTGCTTCAAAATGTGCTCAAAACCACTGTAAAGCGCACAAAACGCCCCATCACAAGTGACCCCTCCGAGGATCGCGCTCCTCCTTCTAGCACGTCCCCCAAGTAAATATGTGCTGACACCACAGTTTCGCGCGCTTTTGACCCTGAACAGCGAAACACACACATGCAAACCGTCCGGAGTCACTCGAGACCCTGTTACCTTGTTTTTGGGTTTTTCGTGTTCAAGTTTTTAGGGGTTGACAGGGCGCAGAAACTCCCAAACCCACTAAACAAGGAGTATACTTTAAGCCTTAAGCCACACGAGAATCCATGCCATGTATAGTTTAAGGTGTATTGCTTTTAAACCCTCTAACACTATAGAAATCAGCCTTGGGTTTCAAAAGGGTTGCAGCGAGGTTTCTCGTTTCATAGGGCACCTTGAGTAAGGTGATTGTGACGGTTAACCTCGGTTTGCAGCGAGTGTATCCCTTTCCGGCGCATCAGCATGTCGTACAAGAGTTGCTGCATACCTACCCGCACACGCCTTTGTGACGTGGCATCGGGTCCGGACGGTTTATGCTGGACTGGGCGGTGCTGGGGTTGTCGCCATCGGTGTGGATCCAAAGATCACAGGAAGGTTGTTCATTGGGGACCCAAAAAGCACATAAGCATAAGCATTTTAAAGGGATATCCCTACCCTATTGGGCTTCATTATAAAGGGGTTTACATGGGATATCCCTAACCTTATTTTTGCTTATGTGCTTTTTTGGGGCCCTAGTTCAGAAAAATGTCAAAGCCAGGCTCTGAAGGAACAGAAAGAAGCTCCCCTAAACCCAAAGCCTCCCCAAGCACTAACTCCTAAACCTTAAACCTGAACCTTGAACCCTAAACCCCTAAACCCCTAAACCCTAAACCCTAAACCCTAAACCTAATGTTTCACGAAACCCCGGCTACTTGCCGAGCAGAAAGAGGGCCGAGCCTTGACAACTTCACCTATACCGACGGAGAGTTTAGGGTTTAGGGGTTCAGGGGGGTAGGGTATAGGGGTGTAGATTTTAGGGCGGGAGGGTTTCTGGTTTAAGGTTTAAAGGGATGGTTTAGGCCATCACAACATCACCTGTGTGCGTCTCAAGGTCTTAATTGTTAAAGCGTCTAGAGAGTCTCATTTTGGAGTTCAGGCGAAGTCGCTCGGTCGCCAGATTGCGCGGTTTTTCCAGGGTGCAGGGTTTAGGTTACGGGGTCTTTGGAACCTGGAAATCATCTTTACGATTCAGCCCTACACCCTAAGCCCTAAATACCTAGAAAGCAAAGCGCAAAGCAGACCTCCTCTGAGATCCATCAGCCCCAAACCCTAAACCCCTAAACTCCAGACCCTAAACCCTAACCCCTAAACCCTAAACCCTAAACCCTAAACCCTATGAAAGGGGAATCGTAAACCCTGTGAGGTCCATCGCCTTTTCCTCAAATCCTTGGTCTTCGTTCTCTCGCGGGATTTGCAGCGACGGGACGGCAAGCTCCCTGAAGGTGCGTCAGTGGGTTCAGGGTTTGTCTGGGGTTTGAGGTTTGGTAGTCGTACTCTGTAGTCGTATTAGTAGTAGTAGTAGTAGAAGTAGTAGTAGTAGTAGTAGCAGTAGTAGTAGAAGTAGTAGTAGTAGGAGGAGGAGGAGGAGTTCCTTATGGCCTCGAAGCCTATTATTGTAAGCATGAGGCTGCAGGCCCTCATGTTTTACTCGGAAAGCCTGAAGCGCTGTATCGGCCTGAGCTAGACCCTGAACCCTAAGCCCAAAACCTTCAGGTCTTCTTGAACTCTCTAGCCGGAGCCCTAAACCCAGACCCTCGGGAGGATCCAAAAAGTAGATCCCTTAATGGGGGCTTCTTTAAAGTACCCTTAGTAGTACAGGGCCCCAAATTAGGGGATCTACTTTCTAGATCCTCCCGGGGGTCTGGGAACCCGATGCCCTTAGACTCTTGGACGCTGCAGTTTTTCTACAATATCGAAATCTTGTCGCATACAGCATCGCTGCGGAACTCGATGGTTCTACATGTTTGCATGCAGAACTCTGGGGCGGCACCTCGGTGTCAAAGCACTACCTGTTGCATTCAAAAACCACGGGATCTTCTGAGTCTCTAAACCTTGCGCCCTAAGCTCCAAGCCCCTGAAATTTAGGGTTTAGGGTTTAGGGTTTAGGGTTTAGGGAATACGGCGCTGGAGACGTGTTGTTGCTGTCTTTTCTCTTAGACCCTAAACCACGAAGCCCTGAGCCCGAAGCCCTGTAGAACTTTTTGACCCAGCAGGTTTTTGGACGTTTCCTAGGCACCGAGGCGGTCGGACCCTGAACTCAAATCCTGGTGCCAAACGGTTTATGGGGTTGAGGGTTTAGGGGGTTTAGGGGGTTTAGGGGTTTAGGGGTTTAAGGGTTTAGGGGTTTAGGGGTTTAGGGGGTTTAGGGGTTTCGGGGTTTAGGGGTCTAGGATTTAGGTTTTGGTTTAAACCTTACATCCTCAACCTTAAACCCTAACTTGAGGGGCCTTTGGGACGGCTTCCGCATTCCAGGCTGGCTGTCGTGCCCGCTGAAATCGCAAGATATGCAAGCAGCACCCTGCCTGGAAGTAGGAATAGGGATTGGGGTTCACATCATGTTTTGTTTCAGGGTCTAGGCTTGTTCCCTAAAACCTAAACCTAAGCCCTTGACCGTGGGTTTATCCATATCCAGGGTTTCTTTCTCAGGGCTTCGGAGGATTGAGCATAGTGCAAAAAGTAGCGCCACCAACCCATCCCTGTGAAAGTATGGCAGGCGGTTTTTTGTTTAAACTTTGCTGAGCGAAACTTTTCTGAGTGCGAAGCTGGAGTGCGTCAGCTAAGCTTGAGATTGAAGGTTTCGGAACAGAAAATTGGGTTTAGGGTTTAAGGCTTCTAGGGTCTCGGGTTTGTAGAGTTCATGTTCTTTGGCCAGGCATTCCAGGGGGGGTCACTGGACCGTGTAGGGTTTTGTGTTAGAGTTGTTGGCCTGTGGACCGTCAGTTTCACTCCCGAAATTCGAGCAGCCCTGACCCGACTCTTTCGATAACCCTAATGTAGGGACGGAATAATTAGAATAGGGTTTGGTGGTATATTAATTCTACTAAGGAACCACCAAAACCCAATTCTAATTATTAAGGCCTCTACGTTAAACCTCTAAACCCCTAAGCCCTTTTTGAAGGAACCCTTATAGAACCCTTCTAGAGCCCTTCAAAGGAACCCTAAACCCTAAAGCCTAAAACCCTAAACCCTAGAACACCGCACTGGGAGTGTCCAAAAATTAGGGGTACCTTATTTTGGGGTCCTTATAATAAGGATCCTACTATTTAGGGTACTATACTAGGGTCCCTTATTTTCGGAAACTCCCAACTATTGGTCAGTGAACCCAGTCGGCAATCCGACGAGCTGCCTCGCTCGAGAATCCTTTGTTTTGGTTTAGGGTTCAGGGGCTTCGGATTCAGACTTTGGGGTTTAGGGTTGTGGGGTTGAGGGTTTCGGGTTGTGGAGTTAGGGTTTCGGGTTTGGGGGTGTCGTGTTCAGAGTTTAGGGTTTAGGGTTGTGGGGTGTGTAGGTCGCAGGCTTTGTATGTACGAATCATAAACCCTGAAACCTAAGCCCTAAACCCAGAACCCCGAAACCTTAGGCCATGAACCTCATCACCACTGCCTCGTGGCCCCCGGATGTTGCCGAAGCCGCCCGGCGACCGGATGTTGAGACAGTTGTTTAAGGTTCCTTTGAGGGTTCTTTTGCAGGATAATACTGTTGATGTGCATGACCCTAAGGACCCTAAACTATGGGAATTATGGTATATTCTTTATAATGGGTAATGCAGGATTTTGTCCATCAGCCGTATGGGAGTTTGTTGTATAGGGGTTCTGCCACGGTTTCGGGTTCAGGTTGGTGTAGGCTAAGTTAGGGATTCGTAGCTCGACTTGGGGTGTCCTTTCCAATTTTTGCGGCTATGCACCTTCTCTGGGGGATCTCGAAAAGTGCAATGTTGGCTAATGTACCCCTAACACCGAAACCCTGAACGCTAAACCCTAACACCCTAACACCCTAACACCCTAACACCCTAACACCTTAACCCTAAACCCTAAACCCCTAAACCTAAGCCCTAACACCCTAACCCCCTAACGCCTTAACTCCTTACCACCCCAACACCCTAGCACCCTGAACCCAAGCCCGAAGCCCTGAACCCTCACTCCCAAACAGACTCGTTTTTGGAGTCGAGATCCTTGTAGGGTTTAGGGGTTTAGGGTTTAGGGTTTAGGGGTTTAGGGGTTTAGGGTTTAGGGGTTTAGGGTTTAGGGTTTAGGGGTTTAGGGGTTTAGGGTTTAGGATCCTTGTCTGGGGTTCAGGCTCTGTCCATACTAGGTAGGGCTTTGGGATATTTTATACTTTCCCTTATTGGGCTTAAGAGGATCTTATTTCTAATATTTTTCGAAAGCTTTAAAAGCCCCACCTAGGAGATCCGAACTCAGATCTCCAACAAACCACCGAAAGAATCCTAAACCCAAGTTGAAACTTCTCATAAATCTCTGAATAAACCCGAAGCCAACACCCTAGCATATTTGGCCTTAAACCCCAAACTGGAGGCCCTGAATGCCTAAAGGCTTAAACATGCACAAGAGGCAACAACAAACATCGGCTTCAGAATAAGGCAGAGCCCGTAATAGAACCCTATACGACCCCTTACAAAGCAAGTAAGGAGCATTTTATGAACCCCTAATAGAAGACTAAACCCTAAACCCTAAGCCCTGAACCCTAAAACCAAACCCCTAAACCCTAAACCCTAAAGTCCCTAAACCCTAAACCCTAAAGTCCCTAACCCCTAAATCCCTAAACCCTCAACCCGAAGTCCCTAACCCCTAAACCCGAAGCTCCCTAAATCCTCAACCCTAAACCCAAACCCCGAAGCCTAAACCCTGCCCCTTAAACAAAAAAAAGAAAAAAACAACAACCTTGCCCTTTAATCGAGCCCGTGACTGTGTAGGTCCTTGCCATGCCAGACCTGCGGCTCGCAGCAGTCCGCGTCCAAGCTGCGGGATTTAGGTTAAATAGTTTTTTTAAATGAGGGTTTCGGGTTGAGGGTTCGAGTTAGGGTTGAGGGTTTAGGGTTGAGGGTTTAGGGTTTCGTTTTGAGGGTTTAGGGTTTAGGGTTTAGGGTTTCGGTTTGAGGGTTTAGGGTTTAGGGTTTAGGGTTGAGGTTTAGGGTGGTTCCCGAAAGGGTTCCCCGAAGGGATCCGCAGGAACCGCAGACGATGAGGGCTTAGAGTTAGGGCATTAAAGGGTTAATTACGGGCCGTAGACCTACTCCCTAAACCCTAAACCCCAAAACCCCTAAACCCCAAAACCCCTAAACCCGCAAACCCTAAACCCGGAACCCAACACAACTTAAACTTAAAAAAGGGAAGCAATGCCCTCAGTCCAAGCAGTGCTTGGCAGCTTCTAGAGGCCATGACGAAGCATGACGAAACCGTAAACCCTACTATAGGGGCCGTTATAATTAGAATAGGGTTTTGGGGCCCATTAATCTATAATTAAAATAGGGAACCACAAAAATAGTATTGGAAATTAT
The DNA here is from genome assembly GCA_003297005.1 of Symbiodinium sp. clade A Y106. NCBI lineage: Eukaryota > Dinophyceae > Suessiales > Symbiodiniaceae > Symbiodinium > Symbiodinium sp. clade A. The sequence continues at coordinate 291,631 of BGNK01000207.1, forward strand.
TACGTAATATTTTTAGGCCCCTAGATTACACACTCGTAATGCCCTTATGGGAGGCTACGAAAATATGGGGTACCTTGTTCTGGCGTGATGTTTCTGTGTGTCTTAATTTATTACCGCCTGATGTTATGCGACTGAGATCATGCTGGACGACAAGCTCACTAGCCTGGTCGCCGCTGTGAAGCAGAAATTATTACTACTATGATTATTGCTAGTATTACTATTGTTGATATTGATATTATTATTGTTACTGTTATTATTACTATTAAAGACGCCAAAGGTGTGTACGGGTGTACAACTTGTTCGCGGCGCAAGGCGTTCTCGACAAGCTGGCGTCGAAAAGGCCGAATTGCCAGATGTTTGCCACTCGGACAAGCTGAGCTTGTGGATTGCCGCTTGCATTTCCTACACCAGCCAGTCGCAGGTCGAGACCTATGGTCGATTGCACATAGACTCAGGTCGGGGAGCTCGGCAAGATGGCGGCCGATGTGTTTATCGCGACCTCTGAGTCCACGACGGCTGCCGTGGTCTAGCAACTGCGACATGAAAACGGGGACATTCTCTCCCCAACCAGATTGGTCCTAGTCAACACAAAACAGGTTGACGCGCCGGTGGGAGACTCGAGGCAGCTGTAAGTCGCGACTAGTAGTCTCTCAGGTCCCCTATTTTCGGAACCCCCTTATAGAACATTTGTGGAGCGCATGTAGAGCTTTTAAAGCAGGTAGGGTAGGGCCGAAAGAAGTTACAAACACTATGTTGATGGTTCCTTATCAAAAGTTTAGAGTTTTATATACCCCAAAGCCCTATTCTACTTATTAAGGCCTCTATCTTACCTAAACCCTGAAGAGCTGGATCTGCGAGGATACGCGGCAGCAGCAGCAACAGCAGCCGAATTTAGAGGAGGCTCCGTCCCGATTCAGGGTTTGGGGTCCAGGGTTTAGGGTTTGGTATGTAGGGTTCAGGGTGTGGGGTTTAGGGTTTGGAATTTAGGGTTTAGGGTGTAGGGTTTAGGGTTTAGGGTTTGGTATTTAGGGTTTAGGGTTTAGGCTTTAGGGTGCAGGGTGTAGGGTTTAGGATTCAAGCCCGCTTCTTGACTTTTGTTGGCCGATGGGTCTGATCTTGTTCTGTGGATGTTCTATTGGCTGTGGCCTTGTGTTGTGACAGCTACTTCTGGGGATCCAGCATAGTTTTGTGCTTGGCTCGTCGGTGCTTAGGCCTCGATTGCATCCTAAACCCTAAATCCCGAGACCCCAAACCCAAAAGCCGCAAAACCCTAAACCCAAAGCCCTAAAGCCTAAAACCCTAAGCTCCAAAGCCCTGAAACCCTTAACCCGAAGCCCCAAACCCTAATCTCACAGCCTTAGAACCCTAAAGCCCCGAAGCTCTGCGCTCTACATGCCCAAGTCCTAGGTGTAGGGGACTACTTAATCTTAGTTTAGGGTTTTGGGATATAATATTGTAGTTTACAGTTGTATCTACACAGTCTCGGAGTTGTAATAGGGATCCAAGGTTTAGGGTTTAAAGGCTTAGGGTTCACCTAGACCCCAAATAGCCGACTTTTTTTAAGGATTTATGTAAAGGAAACCATAATAAGGTGCCCTAAAAAGGTAGGTCCTTTAGGCTTACCCTAAGGCTCAAAATGGCCCAAAAGCCTTATATAGTATGGTCTTTAGGCCCAAAAGCCTTAAAACATGAGTCCTTAGAGCTTTAGGGCTTAGGGTTTAGGGTTTAGGGTTTAGGGTTTAGAGTCAGGGACGGTGGAGCCTCGGAGCTTTGTTGCACCAGGCACACTTGTTTTTGAGGACGACAAGAGCTTTGATGTGTTTCCGGCTTCCGGAAAGATATGGGAGTTTCCGAAAATAGGGGACCCTAATATAGTACCCTAAAGAATCAGGATCCTTATTATAAGGACCCAAAATACGGTACCCCTAATTTCGGAAACTCCCATATTCTGAATTCTACAAGAGCGTCTTCTCAGCCTTCCGTCGAGCGAGGGTCAGATGAAGCGTCAACCTGAGCAAGACGCAAGCCCGCATTCAGGTTGAGATACTTCTTTTCTGCTCGACGGAGGAATTGTCTGGGTCTTCAGAACAAACATCTTGTTGTGCTGTCGAGCAGAGGATATGCGTTTGAAGCGAGACATGTGCCAGTCCAGCAACCACGCATTCACATTCAGGAGTCTTACCTTTCCCAGAACCCGGCAACGCATTGTGTCGTTCGCCTTAAGTTTCTGTGCACCACTTGTTGTTGGAAAGAAGGTTGGCCCAAGGTGGTGTATCGGGGTTTGGGTTCAGGGTTTTGCAGTACTTTTGGCAGTTTTCGTAGGTTTTTCGAGGTCGAACGAGGGTCTCTGAAGCTTTTTCCAAGCACAGGCCCAGCAACCCAAGCTCAAGGCCTTGAACAAACCGTAATCTCTACCGTGGCAACCAGTGACCTGTTGTTTTAAAGTTGTACACGAAGTGCTCGCATAGGGTTCGGTGCTGCGCAAAGAGCCTAAGGCTTTAACTCTATATAAGCCGCTCCTAGCACCCTGTGGATGAAGGTCTACGTCGACAGCCCAAGAAGTTTGGACAACCAGGAGTCCGTAGGGGGCGGAGGGCGGTCGGGTTGTGTTTGCGGTACGGTTTAGGGTCTGGGGTTAAGTTTCTTGTCTGGGGTTTAGTTTCATTTTGAAGGGATTGGAAATTAGCACTAATGTGAAGGTTGTAACATCCTATGGCCTATGAGACCTTATAAGACCCTAATCCCCGCTTCTTTCGCCGCTTCTAACCCTTATGCAATCTTGCACTGCCCTAAAGCCTAAACCCTATACAACCAACTCTCAACCCTAACCCCTAAACCCTAAACCGCACCCGCGGCTCTCATGGACGACTCTTGGCTTATTATTTCGGCTGACGGTTTTTCTTGTACTGTAATTTTTCGAGACAGAAAACCCGTGCCTGCCAAAATAACAGTAGTAGCACCCAGAAACTCCGAAACCCCTTAAATAAGGAATATACTGTAAATTATAGTAAGATCCCTAATATGATTTAAGGAATATTTCTTAATTAAGGGCTATTGGAGTCTCTGGGCAGGAAGATCGCGCCAAACCACGCTGTTCGGGAGGGAGACCATCCCGTTGGACACTTTGTCCACATTGGCTCAGTAAGCCAGTGCGGTGCGGAACTGCCAGGTGTGCGGGTTTACAAGCAGCAAAAGGGGTGTTGGACTGAAGAAAGGACCGTCAATGCAATCCAAGCTACTCCTCGAAACCAAAGGGCTGGCCTAACTGTTACAACAGAGCCCCCAACTCGTCAGGTTGACCCCAACTGCCATTGGTCCGCAGCGGGCACCTCATGCAACCGCTTCAAAAGCGAACCCTCCTACCCCGGCTGTGGCCACGGCCGCTGGCGCCAAGGCATCTTCTGCAGAAGTTGCTTCAGCTCCACCCCAAATCACCCCCAACCCGAAAACTCTAAACCCTAAACCCTAAACCCCTAAACCCCAAACCCTAAACCAAAACCCCCTAAACCCTAAGCCGCACCCTATACACCCCCAAATCAGCCCTAACCCTGAACCCTAAAACCGCTTCAGAAATCGAACAAAAGATGCTTTGTGGAGCCGTATACTGAGTGGGTGTTTTCAGGCCATCCCTCGCTCTTCTCGCCTTGGATTTTGTGAGGTTTTTACAAGTTTTGGGGTTTAGGGGTTTAGCTTAGGGTTTAGGGTTTAAGGTGTTGTAGGCAGTCTACTAGGTTTGTGTTGAGAGTTCTATGAGTTGTTTCAATGGGTTTGTACCAGAGGTCGATGAGGGTTTGATGGGGGGTCCATTAGGGGTTCTAAAACTTCGTAGCTGAGTGGATACACTTTACATTTTTTGGGGTAATATTACCCACTATAAAACAAAAAGTGTAGACTCTTTGGGGCTTATGAACTCAGCAACTAAGAAAAAGGGTCCATGCCTTGCTGATAGGACTCGCCGCCGTTGCCTCCCGGAAGCCCTCCGGTGATCAGGCCGTTGAGGGTTGTCCTTGCTTGTTTCATTAGGGGATGTCGTAAGCAGGGTCAGAAGTAATCTAGCATGATGCTTATACATTGTAATGAAGTTGCCTTACAACTGCACCTTCTAAGTCCCCTGATCCTTGAAGCAGGGTTTTTAATGGGACCTATAATATATATTTAATAAGGGTTTCAGCAGAGTTCATAATGGTTCAACTTGTACAGAGGGTTTGGGGTCTAGGGTTTACGTAGGTCGTAGGGTTCTGGGTGTGCTGTAAGGGTTACTTTTCTGGCTGTCGTAAAGCTAGATGCGAGGCTGCCTGCAAGTGTCCAATACCCTCAACACTAGACCTAAATTGCGAAACCCTTAAATCCCCAAACCCTAAATCCCCAAACCCCAAATCCCTAACCCCTAAACCCCTAAACCCTAAACCCACCTAGAGCCTCCCGACATCCGAAAAATTCCACACTGGAGGGCTTGACAAGTTTGGAGGCTTCGGGGCTTCGGGGTTTGGGTGACGAACACGAGTCCCAATTAATGCAAGCCTGGCTTTGCGCTGTTTCGGAAAGGTCCTTAGCCTAAACCCTAAACCCTAAACCCTAAAAAAAAAGTCAGCGCGTTTTATGAACCCCTGATAGAACCCTAAGCCTAGACCCGAAATCCTATACCCCTAAACTCTGAATCCGGTTTAGGGTTTAGGGTTTAGGATTCAGGGTTTAGGGTTTAGGGGTTAGGGGTTCAGGGTTTAGGGTTCAGGGTGTAGGGTTTAGGGTTCAGGGTTTAGGGTTTAGGGGTTAGGGGTTCAGGGTTCAGGGTTCAGGGTTTAGGGTTTGGGCCTTAATCTGCGCATTTCTGCTCTGGAACAACAGCGGCAGCTTTCTCGTGCAGACCTGGACGAGTTCCGTACAAAAAGTACTCTGAAAGGCGCTTACTTACTTTCTCTAGTCGAGGCGGCAGCGAAGACAGCACACAAGGAAGTGGAGGATTTTCGAGCACATTGTGCCGAGTCCTTTGCCGCACTTCAATCCTTTTTCAGGTTGAGATCGAGGCAGAACAGCTGGACACTTTACGACCAGAGTTCCTCGAAGCGATTGTTGGTATTCATTGTCGTTAGACGAGGATACTTTACAGCGATTCCAGTTGCAGAGCGATATTTACATATTGCGCCGGAGGCTTCTAGCAGTTGAGGGCTCTCCTGAATCCACCGACGGTGTTTCCTTTCTGGACAGCCTGGACTGAGCATCTCTCTCTGCTCCTTTTTGTTTCGTCATGGATCCAAGAGAGCCTGTAGTCATCCTTGCTTCAGATGAGGAGGGGCCCTCCCGCCCTTGTGTGGTGAAGTGCTCTCGCAGGTCTTTCTTGCAGGCTGCTCTTCCTTTGGCGGCTCCTTCCCAGGCTGCTAGCAGTTCGCCACAGACCTCCTTTCAGAGCGAGTCACCTTTGTCTTTGCAGTCATGGTCAGTGGTTGCTCCGGTTTCTCAGGTGCGGCCAGTTGCTCTCGACTTTGATCAGGCACTCTTCGGTGATGAACGGACGATTCGATGGGTATCTGTTTCGCTCCCAAAGAGCACTACTTAAGAACCTGTATAGGCAAACCCTGAACCCCAAACCAGAAACCATACCTAGACCCCCAACTACCCTCTCCCAAATACCCTCTATTAAGGACCACAAGGGCTGTAGTAAAGGACCCTTGGGGGGTCCTGGTTTAGTAAACCTAAACCCTTTAACCCCATATCCTAAACCCTAAACCCTATAGATCCCTTATAGATACCGTATAAAGCCATATTGATCCCTTCACAGGAACCCTACACCATCGGAGCCCTTGCAACTTCCAGGATCCCTTTCAGGAATCTTCTTTGTATCCCAAGCCAGAATTCCGGGAGGATGAAGAAAGACCCCAAACCCTAAACCCTAAACCCTAAACCCTAAACCCTGAATCCTAAACCCTGAACCCTAAACCCTAACCCCAAGAGGGGCCCTGTAATCCTTTTCCCCGAAAGTTAACCGCCCCACCGAATAAACATTCGGAAAGTGTTAGGGTCTTTTGGAGCCCTGAAACCCTCCCCCCAAAACAGAAAAGGTCTTAAAGGGTAGGGATGATTTCGGGAGGATTCGCCCCAATGTGCTTTCATTATTAAGGGGGGTGGGGGGGGTTAATAAACAGGGGAAGGGGTTACCACTCAAGGGTACTTAGCCTCCTGAATGCCAAACCCAGCTGAAAGTCAACTGTCAGTCCTGCTTGGAACCGCCGCAGAGACCGTTTTAACATCCAGATACAACCTGCAGGATCTGGACAAGCCAGATATGGAATCCTGGTAGAACCCGCGACCATAAAGCGAACCCTAAACCCCCAAACCCCTTTAAAGACACCTTCAGAATAAAGCGAACCCTAAACCCCAAACCCCTTTAAAGACACCTTCAGAATCCTTGCCGTTTCGGCAGGCCAGACACCCCACAACGAACGAAGGCCGAGCGTTTGGGGCCCCTTTGGGTCTTCATGGGCGGGGGAATTTAGGTTTAGGGTTTGGGGTTCAGGGTTTGATTAGGGTTTAGGGTTTAGGGTTTAGGGTTAAGTGTCTATAAAGAAGTGTATTCACAATTCACCATGGCCCCTCCTTTAAACGTGGCGTGTAGAAGCCAACCCTTAATGAACCCTTAACCTTACCAGCCCTACACCCGAAACCCCCATCCTCTTACCGAAAAGGCACCTCCACCCTACTACCTGTAGCCGAAAAGACCTACCTTTTTAGGGTTCCTTATTATGGTTTCTATATACAGTTCCTAAAAAAGGTAGGTCTTATCGGCTACACCCTAAACTCTAAACCGTAAGTTGAGAGTCTAGAGTTGACTACACAAGGATCCGCCACAATTCCTCTTTGAACCTTTTAGGGCAAAGATTTCCTTGCTAAAACTGGGAAAGGCAACAGTGCAAGACAGCCAAGCAGTCACTTAGGCTTGGTGCACATGGTGAGCAAGTCAGCAGGCGGGCAGGACGGACTACCCATGAACCGTTGAATAAATGAAAGCACACCAGCTTTCTCAGCAGAATTCGCTCTTACTGCTCGTATGGATTTGGACTTGGAGCTGGAAGCGGAAGCTGACTGGATCTGGACACGTGTGGACGTTTTATGCGGCTGCTTTGTCGGGTTGGGTCAACCGCGTTCCCTTATGCCTGCATATTCTCCTTCAGGGCCCCTATATTGATATTTGAGCCTAAACCCTAAACCCGAAGCCCTAAACCCTAAATCCTGAACCCTAAGGCCCCGATATTGATGAACTCTGAACCCCTAGGCCCCAAAAGCCCAGAACCGGCCCAGGGCCGGCGCCAGCGCTCGGAAAGAAGCTCGACGGCTTCGTCGCTGCCCCGCGGTTGCAGGAGAGCTAGGACAGGCTTTCGGGTTAAGGGTTCAGAGCCCTTGGGGTTTAGGGTTTAGGGCCCTTGGGGTTTAGGGTTTAGGGTTTAGGGCCCTTGGGGTTTTCAGATTTTGGATGGCTTTTTTGGGTTAGGGCTTCAGGATGTAGGTTTTGATTGCAAACAATTGGGCTTGTGGTTGCAAAGTGTAGAGTCGTAGAGCTAGCTTCAGCGACAGTTGCAAACCGTAGAGGCAGCTTTGTGGACCCTAACCCCCTGGGGTGTTTTGAGATTTCCTTAAGGTTTTAGCGGGTCCCTAGAGGATGTGTATAAGGGTCTACGGTGTACCGGCGGGATTTGCGGACTTAGAAAGCATGCTGCAGGTATTAAGCAGGATGACCCCAAACGTGCACTACCACTGTGTAAAACCAATCAACCGAACACCGCAAATCCCCGGATCTTCAACTCTAAGCATACCCTGCCTGGGCCCCATAAAACCATCTTTCTCTGGGCTCCCTGAACAAGATCCTTGTGCGGGAGTTTCCAAAAATAGGGGACCCTAATATAGTACCCTAAATAGCAGGATCCTTATTATAAGGACCCCAAAATAAGGTACCCCCAATTTTCGAAACTCCCGTATATGTCCCTAAAACGATAGGTTATTCGGGGTTAAGGTAAGGGTCCAAGTGCCCAAGTATTAACTATTAACCTACAAACCTACTACCCGAAACCCACTACCCGATCATTATAGGTCCTTTGGGCCCTCAGGGATAGGGCCCTAAAAACCACAAAATGACACATCCCTTAGAAGTTCAGAGACCCGTTTAGAAACTAGAGCCCTCAAGGTTTAGGGGTTGATATAGTTTACGGGTTTGGGGGCTTAGTGTTTAGGGTTTAAGCATCGCGAAGCCTTACCAGTGTGTTTTTTTGTGAATCAGTCGGGGTATTCGTATATTAAATGGGGTCGCGAGAAGAGGTAACTATAGTTGCTTTGTTATTTACCGAAGCTAATGAACCTCCGATGCTGAAGTATTCCTTAAACTCCTGCTGATCACCCACAAAACCCCAGAAAACGCCGGAGAACCCTGAACCTTAAGCCCACATCCTTGAAGTAGGCCGTGCCGGAACCACAAGACGCCAAGGCGCGTTCGTACTCGGACGGATTCTGCTGACACCGATGCAGACCAGGAGACGTTTCGCGATTTGAGAGGCGGAGGATCTGGGGTTTAGGCTTTAGGCTTTAGGCTTTAGGGTTTATGGGGTTTAGGGTTTACGGTTTAGGGTTTAGGGTTTAGGGTTTAGGGGTTTAGGGTTTAGGGTTTAGGGGTTTAGGGGTTTAGGGTTTAGGGTTTACAGGTGTGAGGATGATACTATAGGAGCCTAAATAAGTACCAATACTTTTTTTTTTTTTTTTTTTCGGGGGGGTTCCTTCTTACATTTATAGTATTATAGTGGGCACCAAAAATTCTATATTAGGGTGTTTGTTTTGGATGGTTTCAGGGTTGAGGGTTTGGCACCAACAAGGAGCATACGAAACCTTAAGCCCTCATTATATCCTAGGGTTCAGGGTTGCAAGCTTTGGGTTTCGGCATAGACCATAAATAGACCATAATTGCCATAGTTAATGCGATGCTGGGTTTTGCCCTAAACCCATAACCCTAAACCCATATCCTTAAACCCATACCCCTAGACCCCACATTACTAAACCCACAACCCTAAACCCTAAACTCACTAGCCCCAAACCCGGAGCCCCAAACCATACACCCCGAAACCCTAAGCCCTAAACCATGTAAGCCTAGACCCCCCAACCCCAAATACCCTCTATTAAGGGCCATAAGGGTTTGGGGGTCCTGGAGGGGACCTTCTCTTTGGGCTATTCAGGCCCCGATATTAAGCCCTGCGTGGCGAGGAGGAGGATCTAGACGCACTCATGGATCAGGCGGGTTTGGGTCTAAGCCTTAAACCGACTTAAACCCCAAATAACCTACCGCTTTTAAGGGCTTATGTAAGGAAATCATAATAAGGAGCGTTAAAAAGGTAGGTTATTTGGGGTTAAGGCAAGCCCTAAACCCTAAACTTCTTGTTGAGGGCTTAGGGTTGAGGGTTGCGGGTTTAGAGCTTGGGGTTCAACGGGTTCAAGGCTTCCTGTTTGAGGTTTCGGGTCTGATGCGGGTTTTGTAACGGCTTCATAAGGGTTCTTTAAGGTTTGGGGTTTAGGGTTTGGGGTTTTAAGGTTTTTACAAGGGGTTTATGGGAGGATCCTTGTAAGGGCTGACGAGGGTTCTACACTGGTTGTGTGCAGCCTTTCTTAGCATTCTGTAGGGGTGTAGAGGGTTCAATTCTTGAATAAGGGTCCAGGGAAGGGGTTCAAGTAAATAGTAAGACTATTCCGGTTCAACTATGGAATCATAGTATAATGCGACCGAAAGCTACTGTTTAAGTATTCAGGCCTCTACAGCAGTTCAGGTGTTGCAGGGTTTAGGTTAGGCTTTGAGGGCTCAGGGTTGCGAGCTTACCTATTCAGGGTGTAGGGGTGTGGGTTTAGAGCTCTGCAGGGTTGGGGATGTGTAGGGCTGTAGGGCTTTCAATATGGGTGGTTGTCAAAATTATGGTCCCTTTTTGGGTACCCTAAATAATAGGTGCCGTATTATAAAAGGGACCCCAAAAGGGATCATAATTTTGACAGCCACCCATATCGAGGGAGTTGTTTTCGTGTTTTTTCGAGTAACCCTATAGTACCCCTAGTTGTACTGAAATATTGTCCGAAGTAGTAGCCGTAATTGTAACCCAAACCCAGACAAGGCAAAAGCAGACTAAACCCTAAGCTCCGAAAGAACGCAAGGATAATGGAGTCAGATAGAGGCAGGATTTCGAAAGCAGGATTAGAGTAAGACACGCGTAAGCAGGATCATAGTCTTGGCCAGTGTGACGTCTTGTATTTCATAAATTCTTTTGGGCTTTGGGATTTCCAATCCTTGCTCCAAGGACTGCTTCGTGGCTTTTGGGACCTCAGGGTACGGCCAGGAGACGGAGTGTCCTGCAAACACGAAGGCTTGGGAACGTTGGCTGCAGAGATGGGCGTGGGCACACAGATCAAAAGGCTTCTGAGAGGGTTTGGGCCCTCAAGTACTTGGAGGATCATGGGACTTAGTAAGTACGGTTATAAGTACCCTAAGTGGGGTTATAAGTAGTTATAAGTACAGTTACCTTAATTATAACTCTAGTTACTAAGTCCCATGATCCTCNGGATCATGGGACTTAGTAAGTACGGTTATAAGTACCCTAAGTGGGGTTATAAGTAGTTATAAGTACAGTTACCTTAATTATAACTCTAGTTACTAAGTCCCATGATCCTCCAAGTAGACTCTAAACCCTAAAGCCTATAGCCTATAGATCCCTTTAAGGAACCCTATAGATCCCTTGAAGGAGCCCTTTAAGGAACCCTAGTTACTAAGTCCCATGATCCTCCAAGCATGCTGAGAAGGGGTGCTCCAAGCGCAGGTGGCAGAGCGGCTGCTTGGATTGTGACGCTCTGAAACTTTAGGGTTTAGGGTTTAGGGTTTAGGATTTAGGGTTTAGGGTTTAGGATTTAGGGTTTAGGGTTTAGGGTTGAGGGTTTACTTACCTTTGGTTAGTAGGGAATGGAGGAATGGGGTACAATATAAGTACTATTACTACCATTCTTCCATTCCCTACTAACCAAAGGTAGGGAAAAGGCTCACGTACGAGCTCCAGGCAGAAGCGAAGAAAAGTCAAAGGACGAGGTACCTGAACCTCGCCGACTGCCTGCTTTTGGGTTATAGAGCCCGTATAGATCCGTTTAGAGGAACCCTTTAAAGGAACCCCAAAACCCTGAACCCTGGGCCTTAAACCCTAGGCCCCACACCGCCAAACGGATCCCGTTAAAGGAACCCTTATAGAACCCTTCCGGAGCCCTTATCAATCCTTTTAAAGGAGCTTTTTACAGAACCCTTATACCTCTATAGGGCCCTTTAGATTTTTATAGAGCCCTTATAGAGCCCTTTAAATCAATCCCTTAAAGGAAACACCCAAAAGCACCCACCAGGTCCTCGGCATGGACGCTCAGACTCCCGAGCGGCCTCCCGAAGTGAACCGGAGCGCCGTCGGAGCCTCCAAGGTGCGGTTTAGGGTTTAGGTTTTGAGGGTTTAGGGTTGGCAAGGGTTTAGGGTTTAGGTTTTTTTGTTTAAGGGTTCCTTTTCAGGGTTCCTGTAAGGGGTTTAGAGGGGTTGTTTTGAAGGGATCTACAAGGTTTCTTTTTGCATGTAAGGGTTCTGTGAGGGTTCTTTCGGAGTCTAGGGCCTTTCGGGCTTACGTAGGGGTCGTAGTCAGGAGAAAAGGGTTCTTGTTATGTCACTTCATCGGCACTACACAGGCATACGGTTGATGGACAAAATCCTGCATGACCCTAAGGGCCCTAAACTATGGGAATTATGGTATATTCCTTATTATGGGTCATGCAGGATTTTGTCCATCAACCGTATTTCCAACTGTTCAGATCTCTGCATCAAAGATTAAGTCTTCGACATTGGCATGGTTTCTTCATATTAAGGGTCCGTTGTGCGGAGGGATCCTGCTAGTGCGGGTATGCATTGTATGGTGCTTCCGGACCCTAAACCTGAACCAACAACATCATGAGTAGCCTCAAAAAAGCACCTATAAACGAACCTTGAAACTGGAACTCCCTAAACCCTAAACCCTCAACCCTAAACACCTTAAAGTCCTCAACCCTATGACTTGCCTGAATAATCTGAAGCCTAACTTCCGACCAGAACCCTGAACCCTAAGCTGAGCCACAACTTACACTGATCCCTGAACTGAGACCTTCCAAAATCTCTTAATTAAGGAATATCCCTTAAATTATAGTAGGATCCTGAATATGATTTAAGGTATATTCCTTAATTAAGGGATTTTGGAAGGTCTGGGAAGCCTTTTCCGGAGTTTGCTTAGCTCATAAGGCGTTTTTCGAACAAGTTGTCCTGTTCAAGAAGCTAAGCCCTGGACCATTTTTTGGGGAAAGCAGTACGAAACCCCGAAATCTTCAAACCTCCAAACCCTAAACCCTAAAGACCCTAAACCCTAAAAGCCTTAAACCCCTAAACCCTAAAAGCCTTAAACCCCTAAACCCCTAAACCCCTAAGCCCCTAAACCCCTAAACCCCTAAACCCCTAAACCCTAAACCCCTAAACCCCTAAACCCCTAAACCCCTAAACCCAAATCCCAAAACCCGAACCCCTAAACTAGTAAACCCAAAACCCTAACTCCAAAACCCTAAACNACCCCTAAACCCCTAAACCCCTAAACCCCTAAACCCCTAAACCCCTAAACCCCTAAACCCCTAAACCCCTAAACCCCTAAACCCCTAAACCCCTAAACCCCTGAACCCCAAACCCCTAAAAGCCCTAAACCCGACTGCTGTCGGCAGAACGTGCGGAAGCTCCTCAGTACCACCTCTCCAGGCAGAATCTCCCTGGTTCTTAGAAGGGAAGGGGGGAAGGGTTCCTTTAAGGGTTAAGGGTTTAGGGTTTAGGGTTTTGGTTTAGGGTTTAGGGTCCCTTGAGAGTCCCTAATAGTAGTCCCTAGGAATGGGTTAGGGGGACTGCTATGGGGGACCTTGCAAGGGACTATCATAGGGATCCCTTGCCCCATTTTCCGAGGGGCTGGGTTTTACGATGCAGGGGCTTTAGGGTTTAAAGTTTAGGGGTTCAGGGTTTAGGGTTTAGGGTAGGGGCCTTAACGGTTAGAATGAGGTTTTCGGGTATATTGCATTATGGTTGTATAGAAATGAGGGAAGCGTGCTACGAATTGTCCGACCCCCCCCCATGTTGCGGGCTGTTGTGGAGTTGAAGCCTTTTTGTTTTTGGGGTTTAGGCTAACTTACGTGTTCAGGGCCGGAGGTTGAAGCCCACGGTTTAGGGTTTAGGGTTTAGGGTTTTAGGGTTTAGGGTTTTAGGGTTTAGGGTTTAGGGTTTTAGGGTTTAGGGTTTTAGGGTTTAGGGTTTAGGGTTTTAGGGTTTTAGGGTTTTAGGGTTTAGGGTTTTAGGGTTTAGGGTTTAGGGTTTTAGGGTTTTAGGGTTTAGGGTTTAGGGTTTTAGGGTTTAGGGTTTTTTTTGTTAGACGGCGAAGTAATTACGTTCATGGGCTGGGGCTTGTTCTTTCCAGGATTTCTCCCAACCCCGCTAAACATGAAGAGCCGTAATGCTTGACCGAAGCCCGCACGAAGCCCTATCCTAAACCCTAAACCCTAAACCCTAAAACCCTAAACCCTAAACCCTAAAACCCGAAACCCTAAACCCTAAACCCTAGACCCTAAAACCCTAAACCCTAAACCCTAAACCTTACAGATACCTACAAAACCCGTAAAACCCTTGAACACCCCAAAGCCCACAACCCCGAGGTTCCTAACAGCCCAAAGGCCCTGAGCTACAACATCCGCAATATAAGTCCTACGAACCCTTATAAAGCCATTCATAGGCGTTATACGAACCCTAAACCCTAAACCCTAAACCCTAATCAAAAACCTAAACTTTTAAATCCTTAAACCCCTAAACCCCAACCCCTAACCCTTAAACCGTAAACCCCAAAAGAGCCCCAAAGAGCTCCCAATCACCTGGCAGACGGCGAGCAGCAGCGAGGCCTCCTCACGACGCAGGCCTGTGCATAGCAAAGTGGTCTAATTCCAGGACCCCCCAAGACCCATTTAAGGGACCTCCTTTAAGGGATCTATAGGGGCTACTTTATGGCTATAAGGGTTCCTTTAAGGCTAAAGGGTTCCTTTAAGGGATCTATAAGGGTTCCTTTGAGGGATCTATAAGGGTTCGTTTAAGGGTTTAGGGTGCATGGCAAAGTGGTCTCATCTTTGATAATTAGCAGTTTCCGAAATAGGGGACCCTTATACAGTACCCCAAATAGTAGGATCCTTCTTATAAGGACCCCATAATAAGGTACCCCTAATTTTTCGGAAACTCCCAATTAGGTCTGTTTTAGTTTAGGGTTTCAGGGATTCACGGTTAAGGGTTAAGGGTGAAGGGTCCAGGGTTTATTTCATGTGGTATATCGAGTTAAAAGATTCTATAAGGGCTGCTATCAGGTTTCGTACAGGAGCCTTACCAGCGGTTTCTCATATATTCTGCTACTGCTACAGTTCTATATCAAGGGACTATCAGGGATACTTAGTTATTCCGAACTTTTACTTCGCCGTAAGTCGGGGGTCGTTTTGCGGTGCTTTAAGGGCACCATAGGAACTAGAAGAGCAAAGATACGGTTTAGCATGTAGCCCTTAGGGTTTTGGGGATTTCGGAAACTTTAAGGTCTGATGGATAGAGCTGTTCGTGTTTAGGGTTCCGTGATGGATGTGGCAGCATTCTGAGTCAGAGGGCATGAGTGGTCATTGGCTGTATGTTTTGAGGTTCGACCACACTGTAAACCCTACACCCTGAACCTCAACCCTAAACCCGCCCACATGCCCTTGCCGTCAGAGTCCATCGAAGTTTTCTTCGAGGTCTTAAGCAGGGTCCTATGCAGAAGGTTTAAGGTTACAGGCGGGGTCTTTGGAACTGCGCGTAACAGAATGGAATGGGGCTTATGGTTTAAGCTTATGTTTTTTTGGTTTAGGGTTGGTACTTGAAAACAATACCTGTCTTCCGAACTAGCCATTAGCTAGCTAGGCTGACGTGTTAATAGGATCGTCTTGTAACGGGATGTATTTGCAATGGTCCTTCCTGACCACGAAGACATGGGAGTTTCCAATAATGAGGGAACCCTAATATAGCACCCTAAATAATAGGATCCTTATTTTAAGGACCCCAAAATAAGGTACCCCTATGTTCGGAAACTCCCATATGCAACGAGCCGCAAGTAGTACCCAAAAGTGCCACCCATGCCCAATAGCGCCCGAGGCACAGTTGATAGAACCCTACCCAACCAACCCAACCGCTCTATCAACCTTCCCTACACCCTACAGTACCCTAAACCCTAAACCCTACAGTGCCCTAAACCCTACAGTGCCCTAAACCCTTTACAGTGCCCTAAACCCTAAACCCTAAACCCTAAACCCTACAGTGCCCGAAACCCAAAGCCTTCAAAGACTTTTCAAGAGCAACCAGGCTGCAGCCTCGTCCAGCAAAAAAGAGGCCGGCCTTACCAGAGTTGTTGGGAGGTCTATAGGGTTGTGAAAGGGATCCTTAAAGGGATCTATAGGGTTCCTTGAGGGTTTAGGGTTTAGGGTCTACTTGAAGGGGCAGGGGACTTAGTAAGTTGGTTATAAGTGGGGTTATAATTAGGGTAACTCCATTCATGGCACATAAATCTACTTATAACCTACTTACTAAGTCCCCTGCCCCTTCAAGTAGGGTTCGCGGTTCGGGGTTTAGAGTTCTGAGGGCTTTGGTTTAGGGTTTGGGGTTCAGGGTTTTCAGTTCTGACAGCTTTGGTTTAGGGTTTGGGCTTCAGGGTTTTGAGCGTTCTATGTTATATGGCTGTGCAAGGGCCTTGGTTTAATGTAGGGGCCTTAATAATTCGAGCAGTGTTTTGGGTGTTCCTTATTATAACGACAGTATAACATACCCCCAAAGCCTATTCTAGTTACTAAGGCCCCTTAGATCCCTTGTAGTAACCCTTATATAGACCCCCTCAAAGGAACCCTATTCTAATTCTTAAGGCCCCTACATTTACGGTTTGAGCGCCCTTATACTAAAACCCCATAATGCCCCTCACAGTCACCCTTATAGAACCCTTTTTAAAAACCCTTTAAAGGAACCCTAGTCAAATTCTCAAGGCCCTACATTAGGGTTTGAGCCCCTTTTGCAGCTTCAAAACAACAGCTGCTCATAGTCTTGGGCAGCGCTATCAACGCTAAGCATCAGTCCTGAAGTTCTCTAAACCCTAAAACACTAAACCCTAAACCCCTAAACCCTAAACCTTAAACCCCTAAAGCCCCTTAACCCTAAACCCAGAACCCTAAACAGTCCAAGTTTGAGACTGTCATGCTTATGTAATGGATCTCGTTCGAAGATAGAAAGACCAAGCAGCTGTAGTTGTATGTGCAACTAAGGAAAGGGACTCGTAGCTTATATCAAATTTAATGAACCCCAGGCCTTAAACCTCCTAAGCAATAAACTCCCTACTTGGAGGATCATGGGACTTAGTAAGTACGGCTATAAGTACCCTAAGTGGGGTTATAAGTAGTTATAAGTATAGTTACCTTAATTATAACCCAAGTTACTAAGTCCCATGATCCTCTAAGTAAGCCCCTCAACCCCCTACGCCTTCAGCCTTCAGCTGCACAATCACCAGATGATCGTGTTTGTCGTGAACAGACCACCGTATCGGTCAGCGCGCAGCCAGACCGTTCCTAATGCCGTGGCAGCACGATGGCCAGGTGGAGTGTCACAATTCCAGGTATCAAAGAACGCGCGCAAAAAGGCCACTCGAGAGAGCTGAACCCTAAACCCTAAACCCTACAGTGCCCTAAATCCTAAACCCTAATCTCGAAGCCTTCAGGTTCGAGCGAGGGGTCACTTCAGAACAAAGAAGCTGATCCACCTTGGGACTCACTGGCGGGCCAGGGTTTAGGGTTTAGGGTTTAGACAAACATGGTGCTGCGTGTCGCATGCCTCGGACCCCTAAACCCCTTAACCCCCTAAGCCCCCTTAAGCCCCTTAAACCTCCTAAACGCCTAAATCCCTAAATCCCTAAACTTCCCAAACCCCCGCAACCCTCTGAACCTAAAGCTACCCCTGAGCCTTTAGGTTAGGGTTTATGGTTTAGGGGTTTAGGGTGCCCTCATACTTTGATATGCAACCGAAGAGGAAGACTTTAGAAGACTTATCGGAACCTTAAACCCTAAGCACCTTAAAACATATGCCAACCTTACACTCTACGCCCTAAACCCGAAACTCCTTGTAAAGCAACGAACCCGCTCATGCTCGCTGCTCTGCAGAGAATTGCAAACGGACTGGCAAAGGGATATTGCATTGGGTCTAGGACCAGCATTTGGGGTTTAGGGTTCAGGGTTTAGGGTTCAGGTTTTACATTTACGGTGTTGGGGTAGCTTTGTCGAGCGAGAGCAGCAACACTACAAAACGGAAAACGCCTCATTCCTATCAATGCAGGAGCATGCAAACCCTGCGAAATTACACAATACAGGGTCTTTAAAGATCTGCTTCGCCACATTGGGATCTAGGAAGTTGGCAATGTACTTGGTGTTGGAGTGGGCTATGTGGGCAGCGTCTTAAGAATGTTGTGTTGTTCCCCAAACCCTGAACCCTAAACCCTAAAGTTGTCAAAATCGTTGGTACTGACCCTTTGAGCACCTTGGGCAGCGATTTGAGATAGTTTCTTCACCTTAAGCCCTACGCCCTAAACCCTAAGTGCGAATAGTTTTGAGGGCTGTTGAAGTAGACACGTGGGTAGTATCCTTTGCCTTGAACCCTACGATCTAGACTCGACGTGATAACCCCTAAGTTACGCCTGAGTCCTAGACTGAAGCTGTGAAATGATTACCTCTGCAGGACTCAGTCCTAAATTTTTTTGAGCCTTAAATCCTAAACCCAAAACATCTCGGAACCCTAAACCCTAAACCCCCCAAACCCAAAGACTTGAAACCGTACAACGCTTTGCAAAGCCCGTATAAGCCTCCAACAGCCCGTGGAGAGCCCTACGAACCGGTCAAAGAACACGTTATAAAAGTTCCTAAACACTGAAGCCTAAACCCTACCTAGACCCCAAAGGATTTATGTAAAGGAAATCATCATAAGGAACCCTAAAAAGGTAGGTCCTTCAGGGTCCAGGCAGACCCTATCAACCCAGAAGCCCGACCCGGGACGGAAGCGGGGAGAAAGTCCCACTGCATTCAAAAAAATTACTTGAAGGGGCTGGGGACTTAGTAAGTAGGTTATAAGTAGAGTTGTAAGTGCCCTAAATGGAGTTACCCTAATTATATCCCTACTTGTAACCAGCTTGCTAAGTCCCCTGCCCCTTCAAGTAAGGCCTTAAGAAGACCCTGACCCCAAAGAAAGAGTTCCAGAGGCATTCCGCCCGCAGACACCGCCCAGTCAGAGGACGCCCCGAGTTGCGGTTCTTTAGAGTTTAGTGGTTTGAGCTTGAGAGGTTTAAGGGCCCTAGACCCCAAATATCCTACCTTTTTTTTAAAGGATTTATGTAATAAAGGAAATCATAATAAGGAACCCTAAAAAGGTAGGTCCTTTAGGGTCCAGGTAGCGGTTGGGGGAGTTCAGGGGCTCAGAGGATTGGGGGTTCAGGTTTCAGTGGGTGTTAGGGTTAAGGGTTTAAGCGGGAACCTGATTAAGAAACCCTGGCCCCAAAACCCCCAAGTAGTAGGGAGTTTCCGAAAAATTGGGGACCCTAAGATAGTACCCTAAATAGTAGGATCCTTATCATAAGGGCCCCAAAATAAGGTACCCTAATTTTCGGAAACTCCCCTTTGAGGAACCCTAAAAACGACCCAGAGTTTCTGAATCAGGTACATTAGGGGTTTAGGGTTTAGAGACTTTAGGCTCAATCGTTTGGTTGGTTTTATTTTAGGGTTAAGGGTTTGGCTTCAGGATATGTAGGGTTTAGGGGATTTTAGGGTTTAGGGTTTAGTGGTTTAGGGTTTGCGAGTAGGGTTTAGGGTTTCAGGGTTAAGGGTGTATGCCTGGTCGTACCCATAACCGCATCAGGTCTCCAAGGTTTGTAGCCTCTGCAAAGTAGATCCGTAACTTCGGGAAAAGGATTGGCTCTGAGGGTTGGGCACAGGGGTCCCTGTCTTGATTTAGGCGGGTTTAGGCTTCCGGGGTTGCGGATTTACGGGTGGGGGGTCAAGAGGACGCGTTTAGAGGGGTTTAGACTTGTTTGAAGGCTTTGCATCTGGGGCTTCTAGTACTTAGAAACCCCTAAACCCTAAACCCTGAAATGCTATCCTCTTTCATGTCGTCCCTCACTCCAACCGCCTTCTTTTACTTGTAACGTCCTCTGCATTGGGTAGTTTGGTGTCTGGGGTTTACAGGATCTCTCTTGAAGAAGTCGCTTTTCATCGCCGGGCTCAGTCGCAATCTTCTAATTCAGCTGTAGGGTTTACGGGTTTATATCTAGGGTTGATGCCGAATTACCTGGACGGTGGGTTACCGGTTACTCTTCCTCGATCCCTGTACTGCAGGTTTAGAGTTTCGGGCGTCTAGGCCGTTTATGGCTTTTTAGGGCTGTCAGGGCTTTCGGGACGTTTAGGGCTTTTGGGGTCGTTGGTTTTTCAGCTCCGATGAGTGACCCAATACTGCACCCAGCCCAGCAGTACGGACTTCTAACGTTGCCGTGCGGAGTGTGTTCTCCAAGAGCTTGTCGAGCGCTAAACTGCATAGTGGTGCGGGCCGAAGTAGGACGTTGCCAAGGTCTGGTGGGGTACTATGATGGGCTTCGGGTATTTAGGGTTTGGGGATTCAGGTTTAGGATGGGTACTACGCCCCGCAGCCCTCAATCCATGAACCCTAAACCCGACAAGCTTGTAGAGCCTATGCGCACAAAGACTTCTGCAAGGACTCCAAAGTTAATGTGAGTCATGTTTTTTTTGAGGACTACGCCCGCCGCATCACCGAAGGGGGGTATGAGTCCGGGTATGAGCGGTGTGAACTCCCTGACACTGAAGGCTGGGCTTGGCTTTGGGGTTTCGGGTTTGGGGTAGGGTTTAAGGGTGAGGATTTTAGAGTTCCCCTAGACGCTAAACCCTAAAGTTACACCTACTTACAAAAAGGTGGCTATTGGGCATCTACTTTTGCTCCGAGTATGTCAAGTATTTCCGGCCCTGCTAACAACTTCTGAACCTGCTAGTAAGGAGATGGGACTATGGGTCTACTAGGAGGTTCATGGGTAGTTATAAGTGGGGTTATAAGTAGGGTAGGTATACTTAAAACTCGAATAAGGGGACTTCCCTAAACCCTAAACCCTAAACCCTAAATCCTAAATTCTAAACCCTAAATTTAGGAGCCTCCGGCTCAAGCCGCGGACCCCGTAGGAGTCAGAGGAAAGGGCGATGTCTAGGCTGACGGTTTTGCTACCCCCGCGGCTACTCTACGACGAGTACACCCTAAACCCTAAACCCCGGAAGGAGGAGTGGGGGGTGTGTAAGGTTTGTTGTAGTCGTGGAGTTGTAGGAGTGGGTGAATAGGG
>BGNK01000208.1:0-11301 GCA_003297005.1 Symbiodinium sp. clade A Y106
AGGTCTCCCACGCGGCGTGGGTGTGAGCTTGGGCGTAGCCGGCTATATCCAGCGGCGGCACCGTGCGGAGCGCATGGTTGGCGCGCGGCGAGGCACACATAGCGAGGAGGAGCCACGCACATTGTAAGTCAGGGAGGCGAGGCAATTGGCTCAAAAGCTCTTGTCCAGTGCGAACCCGGCCTTCCGCCCATGATGCGATGAAATGTGGGTGGCCGATAGGTGTGCCCAAGACCTTCAAGCCGCGTTCGGAAGACGGCTTGTTTCCCCGCCAGACATCAGCGCCGAGCTCGGCGATTCCTGATGGTGGCTCTCCGCCGGCATATGCCGGCATGACTGTACACCCGAGTCTTGCCGTCGTTGGAAGCTATGCCGCATCCTTCCTGCACTGCCTGCACCACGGTGTCGCGAGCCTCGAGGTGTGTGAGATGCTGTCGTAGGCGCTCCGCCCATCCAGTGGCACCAGCACCTGGTTTGGGTCCTGGTCCAGGGCCACACGGACATGGGCCACCAGTGCATCCGTGCCCGCTCTCGCTTGCAAAGCGAATTGGTAAGGGCATGTGGCTCTGTCGAAGGTTGTCGCCCAACCCTTCGCTAAGGCACGCGACACTAGGCGGCGGAAAACGTCGCCTGTCGCTATGCCACGCACTCCACCATCTGGCGTCCTGAGAGCAGTGAGGCGAGCTAACGCCAGTCCTGGCACGACGTTTGCTGGCACCTGTGCGTTTGCCATCGTTTGCGAGCCGGGTAGCGGCAAAAGCGAGGAGCTCCAGGGCATGCTGGTCCTGGAAGGATTTTCAAATGCTCAGCTCGCATGCCAGTCAATCCTGCCGCTCCGCCGCGCTTCGCATCCCGCAAGGCTGCTGCAACGGCAGTCGGGCCGAGCAGGAGGGGATTGCTCGACTGGTAGTCTGCAACGTCGGACGGCACTGCCGCGCGTGGTCGCGGAGGGCGGCGAGCGGGGTCTGCCAACAGACGCCAAGTGGCCTCGTTACCGGGTGCGAGCTCAGCAGCGGTGAGAAGGCTGCGGGCCCTGGAGAGCTCGCCTTTCCTCACTTTGGCGCACGCTTGTTCGCGTTTTCGCTCGGCCATGGCTTCGGCATCGATGCTTGCGCCCTGCTTACGCAGCGGATTGGGTCGCCGTGCTGCGGCTAGCAACTGCACCCCTTCTCCCCGTCGGAAGGCCGCCGCTCGGGCCAGCAGTTCCTCGCGCCCCTGTGCTCCGTGAAGCTGCGTGCGAGCCAGAATCATGCGCGGCGCGAGGAGAAACAACTTCCACGCGCGCGACGCAGGGGCTTCGTCAAGGGCCGGCGTGCACTCTCACGAGTCGCGGAGCTGTTGCAAGGCCGTGGTCAACGCTGCCCGCACGGCGGCTCGCATGAAGGGCGGCACGTCCTGTAGCGTAGGCACCGGACATCGGAGCTCTTCGCAAGTCCACCGTGTCCAAGGCCAGCCATGCCGCATCGGGGACTCCGGCTGGCGTTCGCATTTGCAGCGGCGTCGTGGTCTCCGGCAGCTGGCGGGCAGGCAGGGACACGTTCGTCGATGTGGCCACCCTCGCACACGAGGCTACAATGATCCACAAAGAAAATGTCCAAACAAACCTCAGGAGTCGAAGCACTCTCATAGGACACATGAATGCAATTCAAACAACAGCTGAGTCAGCACAAGAGTATATCCAGAGGACAGAACAACAATTGGAGACGTACGAAGAGGACATGTGGACTACCGAGTTCACACCGGTCATCGACCAACTTTTTGCGAATCTGTCTCCAGGAAACTTTCAGATCGCGGATGACCAAACAGGATACTTGGAGCTCTACAAACCTCTACCCAGAGGGAAAATGACATGCACAGTGAACAAGTGCAATCTCATCAGAATACTCCATCGAGAGTTGAGATTCTTCTGACAAGTCTCAGGTCAGCTCGACTAGCACTTAACCAAGCAGTCGTAGCAGGTTCAGAACTAGCAAGAAGAAACGCACACTTGCGTCATACTCTTGATGCAATGTTTACAGACCAAGACTCCTCGGACCAGTCAGATGCAGAAAACAATGAACGACCTCGATTACCCTCTACACATGCATACTGGAACAGTCTCCACAGGAATGCCTTAACTGAGTCAGGTGATGAGTCCGACCATTCGTGGCCTTCCTCAGATGACAGAAGGAACGGTCCTCAGACGGAAGCCAAGGCCAAGGCTAACAGCTCACAAGCTGCGCCAGAACCAAAGGCGAGACCATCACATAGTGAAATCTCCAATGACCTAGTTTTCCACAGAGCAGAAAGGAGACTGGCTGGTATCTACACAGATACAGAGGAGGAGAATGGCTCTGACCCAGACGAGCCTCATCCGAACATTTATGCCAATTCGTGGTATCCCGATCCATAGCATTAAAGCATATGTTCTAACAAGAACAAAAAGGTGCAAGTTCTCACAAGAACAAATTGGACATTGCATAATTCGATCTGAGCGCATAGAACTTGATCTTGTACAGTAGATCTCTTCAGTAGTGCCGACTTTTCGCAAGTGAAGAAAAAGGAGTGAGGCGCATTATCTACAGTTTACAGTTGCGCGTACTACTAAGTAGACTAGAACCGTGTTTTTCCTGGGCCCAAACTCCGCAATCACACTTGATGACAGGGCAATAAGCATATACGCGTGAATGTGCCGGCCATGCTTTCAGTAAAAAAAATTAGAGTCTGTTTGAATCTCAAAATACCCCAAAGGGTAGGTACTTACAGCAATGGCATGGTGGCAAACTCACATGTATATATTCCGCTGCCCATTCTGTCTCAAGTGGTTTTTCATCACACCATAGCTCTCTCTGCGTAGCAGACAAAACAACTTGCTGTCCGTGTGCAAGGGCACAGCCTTTAGGTCCAACGGGCCGTACTGTATCAGATACTCCCCCAGGAGTTAATCCAAGGGGGGGTAATATCAGGAACAAGGGGGAAGGGGGAAAGGGGGAAAGGGGGAAAGTGGAAAACGAAAGGGAAGCAGAAAGGGAAAGGCAGAGGCGAAAGGGAAAGGGAACGGGAAAGGGAAAAGGAAAGAGAAAGCGACAGAGAACGAGAAAGAGGGAGCGTGTTCTCGCGCAGGAGGGAGTGCGTTTTTGCGAGGGTCTTAGCTGCTCTCCTTTTCGAGTTGTTGGGAGGACCATGCGTTTTCTAGCGCCTTTATCTGTGCGTTTTCTGTGTTTTCTGCATGTAGCAACCACACCAGGAACAGATGGTTTGGTCGACATCAGCGTCGGTGCAAAGAAGCACTTAGCACTCCAAACAGCAATATTCAATACTCGCTCCGAGTATGTAGAGGTTGCACGTCACAGATCAGGCACCAACGTCAACCTGTTCCCCGATTTCTGCTTGCTGCTTTTGCCCGCGCCTTCTTGCGACCGCTGGAGAATCGATACAGACCGCTTAATATCTACCTACAGACTCCCACTGCAAAGGCCTGGGCAGGGAGGCGGCTTGGCACGGGTGCCTTCTGTCGCCAAGGAGGTCATACAAAGCTGGAGGCGGGCCAGCAATGGCCAGCAGCACAGAGCTCGGGATGCATGGGGAGTTCAAGGTAAAGTGGCGGCGAGCGCGCCTTGCGCCGCATCCCAGCGACCCCAACCACCAGCCCGAAAACTACGAGCCACGTCGTCGACAGTGTTTATCTCGATAGGTTTGCCGCCTCTTGTGCCGCGCAGCGTTGCGGCGGGCCCAACCGTGTGACTGGGCAGAAGAGTGGCGCCCATGGCGATTTGCACCCCGTGCAAAAGGGCAAACGACACCGATGCGAGCACGCCGGGGGTGGAGCAGGCGCAAGCACCGCAGGAGCAGGACACGGAGAATGTTGACATCGTGCAACATGGGCAAAACCGTGAAGGCGTGGTCCAGCTTGCGAAAGCAGCGGCGCTGTCAAATCAAGAAGGTGCGTCTCGAGCAAACCGCTCATCACAGGGAGCCGCTCGAGAGTCGTGACTGCTGGATCTGTGGGTGTGCCAGAGCACGGTCAACAATTTCAGTGGCGCAGCGATGTAGTGTCCCACGAGCGGGGCCGAAGGTTTGTCACACATGTTCGACTGCAGGCTGCAAACCCGATCTGGCTGTATCTAGCTCCGAGACTGATGACACTTGGACGGAGACGTCCGCAAAAACACACATGGACATGGACACACGTCCTTGCGAGACCGACCCCCGACAAGGACTCTATCGGATCCTGTCCCTCCCGTTCGACCCACGTCACACCCAAGCTTGTTGATACGATAACACGAAAGCCCCGGATGCAAGTAAAGAAACAACACCTTTGAAGTCATGAGGAGGAGATCTATCTCTCCTTTCTATTCACTCAAAGTCGTAGTTTGGTACCATGCTTTCCGCATGCTCTGGCTATAGTTGCATATCCGCTTCTATTTTCCGGACGTCTTTTCTTCAGCGTTCTTCGGCGTCTCATCGTAAAATACGCCCACAAATATCAAACCCCCACATTGGTCTTATCCGGAACGTGCTTCAAACCTGAGTTATGGCCTGTAAGCCTTAGCACGAAGGCCGAGATTTCAACGGCCCTAAAGCCTTTTGTCTTAAACCTTTGTCGTAGGTTTAGGGACCCTATAAAGCCTTTACCTTCAACCCGAAATCCTATACTCCAAATGCTAAACTCTAAACCTTAAACGCTAACCAAGCCTGACAACCCCACTAATCGGTTTAGGGTTTAAGGCAGTTTAAGGCTTGGGGTTGAGGGTGATGGATCAGAACCATTCGCAAGAGCAATCCCGTCTAACTCTTTTGTATACTTACATCGGAGCTCAGGCATCCTTACCATTCAAGTGCGATGCCTCGTGGGCAAGCTGTTATGATGTCACAGGGAAAGTTACACAGGAAAATGCAATACACAAAAAGTTATTGCTTCCTGCAGAAATGCCAGGCGGCAGCTCGGGCAATCTTGTGCCCAGCAGTGCGCTCGAAGGCCATGGTGCGGGCAGACAGAAATGGTCGTGGTATTGCTGCGCACCTTCGCTGCAGATCTCTCATTAGCAACTCCATGTCAATGACGGAAGGGACTCGGGCACAGGATGGGAAAGGTGACAGTTACTGGTACAGTAGGCAAAGGCATTGTCGCAGTCCGACAAGGGCAACCGCAAGCTCGGCGCCATCTCGAATAGTCCGAAATGCCGCTGTCGCAATGTCTTGCAGCCCCCATTTTGGCCTGGACATGCCTCTTGACAAAAGCCGGTGCATGACTGGGACGAGTTTTTTAGTCACTCCGATGAGTCGACGATTTGCAAGCTGCATTGCGCATAATGGCGCTTGAGCTTTGCCTTGTCATGTGAAGAACCAACACATCTTCGAGAAGCATCGCGAAAAGGCAGCTACATGTGACGTTCCGGAGAGGGCATGCAAGAAGTGTGGACAGGTATCCTGATGGAGTGGCCAGACAGCCACCCCAAGCCGCAAGCCTGAGACAGATTGTCCATCCTTTTGGTGACACCCCTCGAGCCTTACCCCTCAAATCTTGCGGCCTCGCTATGAGCGACTTCGCACGAAGCCCTTCGAAACGCCGCCGGGCGCACTCGGCATCCATCGCCCATGCATCCCATGCCTGAGCGCCACTGCGAGCTCGGGAGCTGTCTTTCAGATCCTTGGGGCGAAGTTGCGCGTTGTTGGACTCAAAGATGCCGGCATCACATCATGGCAGCATTGGAATGGAGCCAGCATCATGAGCATCCCAAGGAGATTGTTTTTGCTCCTTGCTGCTTGGACCCTAAACCCTTTGAGATCATTTTCGTCTGTCCCTGGCGGCGCATGCGGGCGTGGGGCCATCCGCTATCAAACTCGCCTCCGAGAAAAGCGTGCGGGCGTATTCTGTGCAGGGAGCGCCGAAGGCACAAGTGACACCCAACACGGCCCTGTGCTC
This sequence comes from Symbiodinium sp. clade A Y106, assembly GCA_003297005.1. Taxonomy (NCBI): domain Eukaryota; class Dinophyceae; order Suessiales; family Symbiodiniaceae; genus Symbiodinium; species Symbiodinium sp. clade A. The sequence continues at coordinate 5,903 of BGNK01000208.1, forward strand.
TGTGGAGCCCGTTCAGTGAAACTTGACGTCGGACTTGACTTCGGACGGTGGCAAAGGGAAGGATGGTCTCTGACAGAAAGGCGGCCCAACACTGCTTGAGGCTTGGAGCCAGAAGTCCGGAGCCACAGCTTCATGCCGTCAGTGCTCTGTGTCCACTCGCAGTGCCCATCCCGGCGGCCGAAGTCCGGCGATGAGTTTTGAATAGAGACTGATGGCCCACGATGCGCCGTCCGGGATGCAGGCTGTCGCCTTGCAAGCGCGGTTCCGGATCTGGAGTCTCGGCACCATGGGATCGATTCGCTGTGCGGTCCTCTGAACTCCTCGCTTTGAGAAGCGGTTCGGCGGCATCTGCATGCAGCCGCCTCCCTCGCAGACCCGTCCATGATGTCAGGCAATCAAGCAAGTTCCGCTACACTCGTTCTTCAAAGTAATACGTTATACGCCATCTAGGGTGGGGTTCGAATCACTTTCGATAAAGATGCTGCAGTGCTGCTACATTTGATGATGACGACAAAACGAGCGAGCTGTTTGATGATGCTATATGACGCTGCAAGATGAGTGGCGCTTGCAGCTGGCATTCGCAAGCGCAGATGGGCAGCAGTACATCAGTCACACAGCATGATAAAACGACGCATTCCCACACGCTCGCTTGCCTGCCGTGCAGGTCTCTACTCGGTTGAACCTTGACAGCACAGGAAGGGCTGAGAAAATCTGATGAAGAAACGGAATGTCATGGCGCCAGGCCCCACCGCCCACACTAAAGACGCTGACAACTCGCGCCTGATGGTGAAAACATGCGAAGACATACAACGTCCATCTTGACCGATGGCCATGACGATTTCCAAGCCTTCAACTCATTGGCTATCTCAAAGTTGTTGCCACTCCTGAGATAGGTGATGGCTCCTACTGTTCAGAAGCAACACAGTTGCTCCGACTCCAAACGTATTCAGGAAAAAACCTTCGATGGAAGGAGGGCACCCAGACTATATCTTTGGATGCAAAACAACCGATTGTGATACATGCGGGCACACGGATTGGGGAAAGGGCCATTATCAGTGACAGCTACACCGTGCCAGACCCACAGATATCCCCTCGTTTTGAGCCCGCAGGCTTCGACGGCGTTTCTGAAGAGTTTCGCACTCGGGCGCCTGATTTGCCCTCAATTGCCATGGATGCACACGCCAGATCTCTTGGCGCCTCTGCTACAAGTTCCAGTATCTGCATGATTGAATGTACTATGTGGATGGCAACAGCTCAAGAATCGCAGTCGTGCCATGCTAGTCGCTGCTAGTCGGCTCGGAAAGATGGACCAAGGGAGCCTCTCGCAGAGAGGAGTCGGTTGATTAGAGGGGCGCGATGCATGCAAAGGATGAATGGTACATTCAGCTGGGTATCCTGGATCCTTGAGGACTTAGCAATACCACTTTAAGGGAGTTGGTGAACAGCTGATGTGACAGCGTCAATGCAGTTTCAAGTACATCACTGAATACACAGACTTGCTCGCATCTTCAGTAGTCAAGCGACTGCACTATGGTTTGCCGCTGCTGGTAAGCACCTGGCACGAACCGTGACTTCTAACCAGTCAATCTCGCGAGGACCAACACAGCAGCACAGCAATCGATTCTGGAACAAGCTGCTGACATCGTTTCATTCACGATATCGCTCCACTCGCAACTCGCGACTGCCAATAAGAACAACTTCGCGTAGCATGCAACAACTCCTTGAAACACCACTGACATCATGAAACGCTGAGTCTGCATGCGAGGCACCGTAGTTGCTGTGCTCAGCCTCTTGTCGAAGCTCCTCGTCCAATCCCATCTCTTGCAAGAACCTCAACGATCTGCAAACCGATCTGGTATTTCGATATGGCAGGCTCAACATCTTCAAACAATACTGCCGAGCATTGCCTGTCCATGTTGCCGCGCACTTCCACGCATATCCTTGGGAAGGACCATGTGTTGCGGCATGCACGCACAAGCAAACCTAATCCCTGCAATGTCTGACCCGGCGGAAACCCAAAGCCATCAGGTGCCGTGAGATGGTCAACAGCCTAGGAAAGCTGCAAAACATTGTGCTGATGCCGACTACTGCTTCTACCACCACTACCACTACCACCACCACCGCCGCCACCACCACCACCACCACCACCACTACCACTACCACTACCACTACCACTACCACCACTACCACTAGGACTACTAGGACTACTAGGACTACGACGACTACTAGGACTACCAGGACTACTGGGGCTACTGCGACTATTGCGACGACGACGACTACTCCTTCCTACTGCTACTGCTACTGCTACGGCTGCTGCTACTGCTAATCCTAAACCCTAGACACCTAAACCCTGCACCCCTACACCCTAAGCCCCTAAACCCTAAACCCTAGACCGTAAACCCTAATCCAAGCCAAGGTGCAGCCCGTCATTACTCCGCGGTTTTTGCCGACCTGCTCCCCGGAGCTGCTCAAGGGGCTGGGTGAACTGGCTGCCAAGTACAACTGCATCATTCAGAGCCTTGGTGCCCAGAAAAAGGTTTTTTAGGGTTTTAGGGTTTAGGGTTTAGGCTTTTGGATGGTTCAGGGGAGAGAGAGTTCATCGTTTTATCGACAGGTCAGGACATAATTGGATAAAGAAGCCGAAGGAGAAACACCTGTCTGATGTTCGAACTAATGGATAGAGAACCCAAAGAGAAACAGGGTGTGATACTGTGTTCATTTTTTGGAGAAAGCTTTCTTGTGTTTCCGGTTGCCTATAGCTTCTGATAATCATACCCTTGACCCGGAGTCTACAGCTTTGGGCCTTTGGCTTAGCAACATGGCATGTGCGCGTACTTGAAGGCTCCACTCGTTTCCCAGCTCCCGAACCGAAAACCGAACCCACAAAATTCCTGAACCCTACACCCTAAACCCCAAACCCCGAAAGCCCTCGGCCCTAAACCGCTAAACCCCTAAACCCCTACACCCTCAACCCTAAACCTTATGCAGGGATTGAAATGTAGGAACCTGATTAAGAAACCCTGGGCCTTCTAACCCCATAATAGTAGGGTCCGTAGTAAGAACCCAAATAAAGGCCCAAGGTTTCTTAATCAGGTTCCTACATCAAACCCCCCAAAACCCTTATAGTACTCTTATAGTACCTTTTAAAGGAGCCCTTATAGAACCCTAATGAAGGCCCCAAAGGTTTCTTAATCAGGTTCCTACATTAGGTCAGTCAGGGCCCATGTCCAGAAGGACTTCTCCAGGGATCTAAGGGTCTGCCACAGGCTTTGGGCCGTGGATTTGGGGTTTGGGGCTTGAGTTCCAGGATGAATGTAGGAACCTGATGAAGAAACCTTGGGTCTTTATTAGGGTTCCTTTCTGGGTTTGGGGTCTGGGGGCTTTGGGGTTTGGGGTTTAGGGTTTAGGGCTTCGGCTTCAGGTGTACAACCCTCAACACTAAACCCTAAACCCTGGACCCGAAACCCTAAACAGTAACGCTAAACAGTAGGATCTTCAAGACCTCCACTTGGGGGCTGAATAGGTAGCCTTTAACCTTCTGGGGCTGATATAGTCCTACTATCATTCAAAAGCTTAACCTTTTTTGGGCTAGGGTACAGCCCCCAAGAAAAAGGAGCCACATGAGCGAGTCGGTGGATGAAGTCGCCTTCTCTTCGCAGCTCTTCCCTGGCAAGACGGATGCCCAGGTCGGGTCCCTAGGGTAGAATCAAGGTAGGTGGGGTAATCAGAATAGGGTTCCTTTAAAGGGGTCTATAAGGGATACTATAAGGGGTCTATAAGGGTACTATAATATAGGGGCCTTCATAATTACAATAGGGTTTGGGGGTATTATACTGTCCAAATAGTAAGGAGCCCTCCAAAAACCCACTATTCTGATTATTTGGGCCCTACATTAGGTGGGGTAATCCCAAAATAAGAGTCTTGATCCTTAATCCTACCTACTATAGGGGCCTAAATAATTACCAATACTATTTTGGGGGTTCCTTATAATAACTATAGTGTAATGGGCCCTATTCTAATTGTTAAGGCCCCTAAACCCTAAACTGGAGCGAGCTGCGGGCGCTGCGGGCGCTGCGAATAGCAGCAGCGAGCGTGCCGAGGCGTCAGCGAGGCTGGCTCCGGAGCTGGCGCGACAGGCGCAGCGCAGGAGCCCCAGCACCGGCTCGGGTGCTGGCGCATGCGACAGGCATGCTAGCCAATCAGAACCTCCAACCTCGGAACGCGGTGTCCCTCCAAATTGCCCTGCTTGGCTCGGCCCTGGCCTTCCAGGCTCCCAGGGGTCTCCCAGGCCTGCCATGGCCTCCCAATGGCCTCGTCCTTGGCCCGCCTAGGCCCCTAGGATTCCAGGCAGTCGCGGGGCCCGGACCCTCCCGTGACAGGTCACAGGCCCTCCCCGGGACACCGAATATTAGCATTTTGGCCTGCCGGCGGTTTGCCGTGTCAAGTGTTTCTCTAGGTTTTTGCATAGTTTTTTCAAACTTGGGCGCACGCGAAAACCAGCAGCTCACCTGACTGGAGAATTGTTTTTGTTGTTTTTCCGTCGTTTTTGTGTCGCACGTTCACACTCATTAGCAGGGCCTATATAAAAACAAAGTACGACAACAGAGTCCGGTCTTTCGTATCGAATTTTGACTCTTTCTGGCCTCGTGCGTGCGTTTTTCGCAATGTACTTGGGGCGTTTTCGTTGTGTTTTTTGCTTTCCCTTTAAGGTTGGGACGCAGTCTCCCTACAAAACCTTCGGCGCGGGGTNCCTCGTGCGTGCGTTTTTCGCAATGTACTTGGGGCGTTTTCGTTGTGTTTTTTGCTTTCCCTTTAAGGTTGGGACGCAGTCTCCCTACAAAACCTTCGGCGCGGGGTATCTTCAAGTATGTTCCGGGAGTTTCAACATGGCGCCGAAGGTTTTGGACGAAACACGAATATCAATTTCATTTTTCCACGCCCCTTGGCCGCACGTATGCAAGGTTGTATCTTCTTGCTAGTACCTGCTAGTAGCAGTCGTTCTACTGGTCTCCAATAGCCTTCACTTTAGAGCACTAAACCATTTTAGACGTCTAGGCTTTGATGCCTTTCGTGCCTTTCATTTCCAGGTGTGGATATGTTTCTCACCAGTTCGTGCATGCGCTGCCGGGCTACACTGGGCGAAAAAAAGTGGCTTTCTTGCAGGCAAGTTTGACACAAAATCCTTGTCATAGAGCTTCTCGCTGCTGCGTCGTCCGTCCGTACTCGTGGCCAGGTGGCTACATCTCCTTGGCTGCTTGTGGCCTAGATGCATGTCTGCATAGCTGAAAACTGCAGGCATTCCATTCGTAGCTGCTTCTTTCTGGCTCGAGAGTATCTCCCCGCGTGTGCCGGACAACACCACGTCCAAGGCCGTTTGAAGCTTCTTTCCTTCCTTGTAG
>BGNK01000208.1:11322-63236 GCA_003297005.1 Symbiodinium sp. clade A Y106
CGTTCTGTACTCTGTCAGGTCCGACATCGATACGCACTTTGGATCCGAACCCATCTTCAGCCCGGCATAGACATGGTGGAGCTCAACCGCAAGGCAAGGCTTTTGCTCAGGAAGCATTCTTTCCCGTTGCCGCGACTCAGGGTTTCCACGAGGCTACCGATCCGGCCCTCCGCAAGCTTTTTCTGTGTCGTCTCAGGCATCGCAGCAGTCACGTTTAGAGCAGGCACACGAAAAGAGCGGCTCGTTCTCCTGAAGAATGTGGCCGTTCTCCTGAAGAATGTGGCCGCGACCCTTGCGCGGCGAATGCATGGAAGTCGTGCCCCCAAACGACACCGACGACATGAAGAAAAACCCTAAACCCGACAAAGGTCGTAGACTGGGTGGCCGGGTAGGGCGAGAGCGCTGAACCTAGGCGCACACCACAACACACGTCTCGCGTGGTGGTGTGCGCGGAGCATCGACAACCCTAAACCCTGAACCCTAAACCCTATATTAGAAGATGAGGGTTCAGGGTTTAGAGCTTTGGGGTTCCTGGCTTAAGGTGTAAAGTTTATGGTTTTCGAGCAGTGAAGCCTTGCTGTTTTGGGATATCGGGTTCGGTTGTAGGGTTCGGTTCAGGATTTCGGGTTGAGAGATTAAGAGCTCGGGGCTTAAGATGTGAAGGACACCTGTAGATACCCCACACCTTAGTAATTGGGCTGCCAGCTTCGCACGGAAGGCGGTGACTTCGTGACCGGGCTTAGACTGATGTCAACGATAAACGCAGCCTCTGCACGTCTACTATAGGGGCTGAAATAACTACCAATACTCCTTATTAAAATAGTTGTATATTGGGCCCCAAAACCCGATTCTAAGTACTAAAGCCCCTATATTATAGTACCCTTATAGACCCCTTATAGTAGCCCTTATATAGACCCCTTGAAAAGACCACGGCAACGGTCTCTTAGTAAGGACATGTTTGGACGCGCTGTATCTTCACTGGTCCCTTGTTGCCACTGTTGCTGCAATGGGAACCTAATACAGAAGCCCGAATAATTATTGATACCCTTTTGGAGCTATGCCATGACATACACCAAAATCCTGTTTTCATCGTTTCCGGCTCCTATGTTATCCAAGTTGTAGGGCTCTTTGCGAAGGCCTTCGATGACTTTGGTCTAATGAGGGGCCCGTCTGCGACTCGCTGGCACGACCGTAAGGATTCTCAGTAGGGGTCTAAAGTTGAGGTTTTCTCGGTTTAAGTTTTTGGGGCTTCAGGGGGCTTCGTAGGACCTGATAGGAGGCGGGTTTAGAAGGGGCTTCATCAGAGCTTTGCATGATTTTGGGCTTTTGTGCTTTAGCCTGTTGGTTCCCTTACTTTGTCTCGAGAAGGATTCGGGATTCTACTGCATGTGTAGAGGTCATACACAGATCACAGTTTCTGAGTATTGATGCTTTAGGTTGTGTTGACGATTGATTCAAGCTTTTAGGGGATGTAAGTCCCACGTATAGCTTAATATCTCGACTTCCGGACGGAGTTCGCAGGTTTGGCTCCAGGGTTTGGGGGTCTACACGTACAGTCTTGAGAGTGCAGCTTGAGGAGATGGACGGGGCTTGTCGAAGTAACAAACATGCATCTTCCATCCCTAAGCCCGAAACCCCTGAACCCTGAACCCTGAATCCTAAACCATAAACCCTAAACCCCTGAACCCTAAATCCCTGAACCCTAAACCCTAAACCCAGGTCATGGGCCACTGCGTGCAGCTTCAGAAGGGTGAAGAAGAGCTGATGAGGCACACCAGCAGAGAAAGCAAGTCCGTCGGTCCCGAAGTCCTCCCTCAGGACCTCACACCAGACACCACCATAATCTTGGAATTGAGGTATGTTTTGGTTGGTATTGCGATCAGTATCACTGCCATCGAGATGCTTACTACCATGAGCACAAATCATGGTTAGTCCGATTGCTTCTCTTCGCATGACGACTGTTCCTCATCGAGGTTTAGGGTTTAGGGGGATCAGGGGCCGGGCCAGGTTCTTTGAAGGACCCGGGAACTTGTAAAGCAGAGGAAAAGTGGGGTTGTAGGTACCCCAAACAGCTTGAAACGGGGAGAAGTACCTTAAAGTGGGTGACCTTAGGTATAACCGGTAGCCCTAAACCCTAAACCCTCAACCCTAAAGCTTAAACTTAAACCCTCTACCTTAAACCCGAAACCTCAAACCCCAAACCCTACGTCCTAAACCCCAAACTCTAAGCCCTAAGCCCTAAACCCCACCATCTAAGCCCCGTGGTCCTTCGAGGCAGCGGGGGGCCGCCATCGCCCACTGCCCCCTCTCCAACTTCTTCTTCGCCAAGGCATCGGCTTCCTCCGACGGTAGGAGCCTTAATAATTAGAAGAGGGGTTCCTTTAAGGGTTCCTTAAAAAGGGATCTATAAGGGATCTATAGTAGGATTCTATGATATAGGGGCCTTAATAAGTAGACTAGGATGTAAGAACGATGCCTTAGCAGAAACAATGCGAAGGGTTGAGCCTTCGAGGCTGAGCGGTTCAGGCAGGTTCAGGGTGTGGGGTTTCGGGTTTAGGGTTTGTGGTTTTCGTCTCGGGTTTAGGGTTAGGGGTTTCGGTTTAGGGTTTAGGCTTTGTTTTTCGGGTTTAGGGTTTAAGGTTCAGGGGCTTCTGGTTTAGTTTAGGTTTTTTCGTGTAGATGGGGTGTTTTCGGGGCCTTTTGTCGCAGTTATCTTCCAAACTCGACACAGCCAAAGCCCTGTAACTTCACCAACTTCACCCTCTACCCAAAGCACTAAGATAATCACATTCAGATGTGTTACTGATGGACAAAATCCCGCATTGTGGGCATGATCGTATGTATGTAGTACGATCAAAACGACACTAGCTCTCCACCAACCAGGGTCGTGAGACCCTGGAGGCCCCAAATCCCAAACCCCATCCCTTACTGGTCTCCGAAACCCCCCCCAATTCCCCAAGAAACCCTAAAGCCCATGCCCGAAACCGAGAATCCTGAGCCCCAGCTCGAAACGCCTAAGCACGGGGTGTTCAACGGTGCCCAGGGTTGAGGCTTGAGGGTTTCGATAGCGGAATGCGAAGCCTCCCAAAACCTGCTAAATGCTGGGCCTTTGTCTGGCTTGGGACAACCTATAAACCCTATAAGCCCTATAAACCCTATAAACCCTATAAGCCCTATAAGCCCTAAACCCTACATCTTAAACCCAACCTTCACGGCTTCGGCGGTGGCATAAATCCCAGAGCCCTCTGCTACGCTGAGTCCGAGACCGGTGGTTTCTGTAGATTATGAGAGCTGAGGCGAATGATCCTGTTAAGCCCCAAACCCGAATCCTCTAAAGCCCTTGAGCCCTTAAGCTCCAAACTCCAAGCCCCTCAACCCTACGACCCTCCAGCCCCCCAAAAACCTGAGACCCTAAACTCTAAACCCTAGACCCTAAACCCTAAACCCTTGTGTTGCTGGAGAAAAGGAGCGACAAAAAAAAAAACCTAAACCCTAAACCCTGAAAGCCCACTTCGGCCAGGGCGCCTTGCCAGTCAGGCAACTCGTTGCCAGGGGCGTGAAGGCCGCGGGAGGGTTTTCTTACCTTGGGTTAGTAGGGAATGGAAGAATGATAGTAATAGTAGTTGTAATTGTACCCCATTCCTCCATTCCCTACTAACCAAAGGTAGGTTTTTGGGTTGGGTTGGGCTTCCGGATGTGCTAAAACTATAACTATAGTCTCCTTAGGAGCTATTTCCTATTATTGCTCAGATAATATAACGTCATATCATACAATAGAATGTAATATGATATAACATAGCATATGAGATTACTTACACTGTAGCATCATAGTATCTTAATTTAGTGTGTTATATTTTAACGCAATATAATATGCTCATATAAAACCCAAGAGAATATTGGATATGTTTATGGTGGTTCTAAGGGGGGTTATAGTAGATACTTGCCCATATTTCTCCTTGTTGGGGTTCCTGATTATGATGATGCTTTACAGGAGTCCAAGACCCGTCTCTAAAAATGAAGGCCTGTACATTAGAGGTTTAGCGGTAGAGGCTTCAGGTACAATTCAGTCGTCAGGTTTTACGGTTTTCAATTCAGTTTTGGAGGCTAGGATGCAGGATTTAAGGCGCGAGGTTTTGGATGGTAACCTGAACCCCCAAGCCCTACAACCGGTTCAGGGTAAGTCGAGCTTCCAGGGTGTGTCTCAGAGATCGGGATAGCCCCGATTTTGCAGGTTTCAGGGGCTAAACGCTGAGCCAAAAACCCTGAGCCATCCTGACCTTTAAACTGACTAAACCCTGAATCTGAAACCCTAAACCCTTGCAGCCCTACTCCACTTGGGTGTCTACTCCCTCAAGACTCGAGGGGTGCGGCTCAACTTTAAATTCTCGCACCCAAGACTTAAAGCAGATAGCTCCAAGGCTGTAGGGTTTAGAGGTTTAAGTTTAGGTTGAAAGGTTTAGGTTTGGGGGTTTAGTGTTTGGGGTTTACGGTTCAGGGTTTAGGGGTGTAATTTTAGGGTTTAAGGGGTTTAGGGATTTTCAGGGTTTTCAGGGTTTTAAGGGTTTGGGGGTTTAGGGGTTTAGGGGTTCAGCGGTTCGGGAATTTGGGGTTGAGGGTTCAGAGGTTTAGGGGTTTAGGGGTTTAGGGCTTAGCATGTAACCTTACACTCTGAGCCCTGAAGCCGAAGTGCCAATACCACTGACGATACCCTGAACCCTGGACCCTTGTAGAATAGTTATACTATATAGGCCTCAAAGGAACTCCAAACGGAACCCTTAAAATCCTGAAGGGACCCTTCAAAAGGAGCCCCAGACAGAAAGGAACCCTTAAACCTGAGATTGGCCTGGGCACGGACGTCGCCGGTGGCTACTCGCCATCCATGCTCTCTTCCATGCGTGCGGCTGTGCTGGCCTCTAAGACCCTCCAGTGTCCCAGCTTATTCGTGGGTTTCAGGGTTTAAAGGCTTTGGATTTTTTGGATGTCGGGCTTTGGAATTTTTGGATTTCGGGTTTCGGGCTTCGAGTTAAGGGTTTAGAGTCTTACTAGTAGAACTTTGGGGCTTCGCATACGAATGGCACCATAGGATTAGCAAAAACACACTACCCGGTTGATGGGTTGATACAAGGCTAGAGGAGTATGAACAGACATCGAATCTGTTTACCCTGCAACAGCTGTACGGTCGTACAACCATTAAGTCAGATAGCCACAAAACGATACGACTTTGCGAAGCCATCGTGGCATGCTCAAACTTATTTGCATGTGGAGATAAGAGATACCGCAATCTACAACCGAGCAATGCAACAAGACAGCAGTATGCTTGTTTAGGAAGGTATATGTGTTTGTCGTCGTACCGTGACGGGCTGATCGTTTTTGCTGCTCGTCTATCTACCTCAATACCTACCTACCTACCTACCTGCCGTTACCTGCCTACCTACCTACCTAACTACCTATCTACCAAACTACCTATCCACCTAGCCACCTAGCTACTTATCTGCCTAGCTACCAGTCTGCCCCTCTACCTAGCTGCCTATCTATCTATCTCTCTGTCAGTCTGTCAGTCTCTCTGTCGGTCTGTCAGGTTGTCAGGCTGTCAGGCTGTCTGTCTGTCTGTCTGTCTGTCTGCCTGCCTGTCTGTCTGTCTGTCTCTCTGTCCGTCTGTTCGTTTGTGTGTGTGTGTCTGTCGGTCGGTCTGTCTGTTTGTCTGTCTACCCCTTAAATCGTAAGCCACAAAGGCGGAAAGCCCGAAGCCTTCATCCAACTCCCGCACCGAGCTTCTGTTATTACGCGCTTTACCTAATTCCAACAACCCTGCTATAGGGGTTTAGGATTTGGGGTGTAGGACTGACCACAACAATTCGTGTTGTTCTTGTATAACGAAACTGTAATGTACCCCAAAACCCTGTTCTAACTATTAAGGCCCCGGGTATGACCCCGTCAAAAGATATTCAAAGCAGCTCAGGCGAGAAAGCCCAAGGGCGCCTCAACCCTAAACCCGAAACCCTGAACCCTAAGCGAAGGTTCTGTCATGTTCCCAATGGTGCCCTGGAAAAGTTCGGCCCTGCCGACGAACAAAAAGATGGCGCTGAACACGATCTGAGGCTCTGCTTAAGCAAGGACGCGAAGCCCTAGGGCCGAAACCCTAAACCTTGAGGTTTAGTTTAGGGTTTAGGGCTTCTGGCCTTGACCCCTACCCACTAAACCCTGAACCACAAAAGGAATCAGATAGTTTTTGCCCTGAAACTCGCGAGAAGACTCCCGCTGTGCAACTGTAACGCAGTGTCTAGGCTTGAGGGGTGGTCGTGAACAGGGTTTGTACGGTATAGAAGTAGAGCAGCTGGGTCTGTATAAGTTCTGGATCCACGGCGATTTCGAACTTTCAGGCGCAGATCCTGAACTCCCAAAGCCCGGCAAACCTAAAGTTCCAAGTCCCGGTTCTCGGACCACCACGCAACCCCAAGGTCTAGCTCCCTAACCACTGGAAAAGTCGAAAAGCCTTGATGCCGGAACAGGGATCATGAACAGCCTGACCACCTAAACCCTAAACACGCCAGCCCCAAACCTTTAAAACAGGAGCCAGATCCTAAAACAGAATCCAGATCCTTCTGTGGGTACTTGAGGGGCCTTACTCTAGGGGGCCTAAATAATTACCAATAGAATCCTGGGGGTTCCTTACTATAAGTATAGTATACTGGGCCCCAAAACCCTGTTCTAATTATTAAGGCCTCTACATGAATTCGAATAGGGTTTGGGATTTCTAGTTCACTTATAGCACGGAACCTAAGCAAGGCGTAGAATAAAGGTTCACATGACATCTTCCTGCCAAGTCCTCTGAGCCTTCAAGTGCAAAGCAGCAAAGCGCTGAGCGCAAAACCCGAAACCCTAAATCCTAAACCCTATATCCTAAACCCCAAACTCTAAATAAACCCTAAATCCTAAACCCCAAACCCTATACCCTAAACCCTAAATCCTAAACCTTAAGCCCGAAACCAGCAGTCCACAGCTTGTCTGGCTTGGGGTTTTCGGATCCGTGGTGCAAAAACCATCGGAAAGACTCCGAACCGAAGCGCGAATCTCCAAGCACCCGCCCTTCACCCTAAACCGCAACCCAAACTCGAATCCCTAAGCCCTAAACCCTGAATCACTCACTAGCCCCCTCAAGTCCTAAGCCTCAATCAAGTGCTCAAACCTCAACCTCGAGCCCGAAGCGTCGTCTCGAACGTCGAAGCACAAGGAATCACTTCCATGCGCTCCACCTAGCCACATTGGGAGGCGCGAAAGCTCTGCACATGGAGGCTCCCTGTCTGTGGTGTCGAGGTCTATTATACGGGCCTTGATAATTACCTATACCATTTTGGGGGTTCCTTAAGATGATTGTATTACAGCGGGCCCCAAAACCCTATTCTAATTATTAAGGCCCCTATATTAGAACTTGCGCTATCCCTGCAACTTCTAGAAGGACGACCGTGACGCCGGCGACTGATGGATCAGGGTTCAGGGAAAGTTTAGCGTTTAGGGTTCAGGGTTTAGGAAAGTTCAGTGTTCAGGGTTTAGGGAAAGCTTACCGTTTAGAGTTTAAGAGAGCTTAATTAGGGTCTGGGGTTTAGGGCTCAGGGAAGCTTCTGATGTGAACTCTGGATTCGAAGGCTCTGCTGGGCAGCTTCGATATTGGCAAGTGCTTCGATGCTGTGCTGCTGATCCCAAGCCCTGTGGCCCAGAGGCCAGACACATTTAGCCGTGTTTTCGGTGTTGTTGCTGGGAGTTGGGAAAAGGAGCTTGAGGACTTGGGGTGGGGTCTTTGTCAGATGTGTTGGGTGTGTGGCCGGAGATTTCTGCAGTATGCGCGAACACAGGTGTCTTTGGATAGCGTGGCAAGTACAAGCAGCAGCAGGAGGACGAGGGCTAGCGGCAGCGATAGCGGTAGCGGCTCGCGGTAGCAGTAGCAGCAGCAACAGCGTAGTAGTAGTAGTCGTCGTCGTCGTCGTAGTAGTAGCAGTAGTAGCAGTAGCAGTAGCAGTAGCAGTAGTAGTAGTAGTACCCGGCAATATTGCACCGGAAACTTTCCAAAGCACCGAAAGGAGAAGCCAAAAAGTTGGAAACCCAATAGCCTCAATCCTGAAGAGTAATATTTAGGGAATCCCAGCACTTTTTGGCCTTAATCCGGTTTCCAACTTTAGGGGGTTCACTGTAAATCTATAGTCAGCTTCTGTCTTTTGTCTTTAGAGTTTGAGGAATACAGTAGAAGCCAGAAAGTTGGAACATCATTAGCCTCATGCCCTTAACGTAGAGTATAGGGAATCCCAGCATGAATCATCCTAAATCGATGTTCCAACTTTCTGGGGTTCACTATAAGTACCTTCAAGTCTATTTGGCAAGGCTTGGAGCTTCTGACGACCGAGAGGCCGCGTTTCCATGTATGGAAACAGACGGTTGCTTTCTGCACCACGCATACATAAGTGCATATGTATGTAACATATATATATAAATGTGTTTACGTATATATATATATACACATATATATATACATATTCATATGTATATATGTATACATTCTCTCCCTCTCTCTCCCTCTGTTTCCGTAGAATATGCATGTTTACTTGTCTCTTTGTTGTACCCCTTCTGTGCGGAGTGAAAAGTTTTTAGTAGGTTTGAGGCGCGGCATGGGGCAGTCCCAATCTGATTTCTGTCTCACACAGTGGCCAGTGTGCTGTTGTCGTCTTTGTTCTTCCGAGTCCTAATGTTGATACACTCATTATGCTCTTGTGGGCGATGATCAATGTGGTGATGATGCTGATGATGATGCTAGTGATAATTGTGATGGTGATGATGTTGTGGGTGATGTTGGCGACGCGGAGGGTGATACCAAGCATGCTTCTTGCTGCTGATGCTACTATTGCTTTTCTGACTGTCGTGCGATTATGACCAGTACGACTGATCCGACTGCAAAGTTGTTCGTGGCACTTCGCGATGATACCGTTCTGAATACTGGTATTGAATTGAAGCTTATTGCGACTGCTCTCGTGAGTATTACCACTGCACATATTGGCGACGCTCTCCCTTGCTACTTGCATTCTTGTTGCGATTGATGCTGCCTTTCCTACGGCTGCAGTCGTTTGGCCTCTAGGTACCATTACTGGCCGTCTTGTTGCAGTTGTTGCGTCGTGTTTGCCACCACATATCTGTGATGCTTTGAACAAGGTTGCATTGAACTTACGCTTCTCGCTGTACTGCCAAGATGATGCCAACGCTCGGTTCTATGCTTCTCAACATGCCATCATTGTGATTGTTGCCAGAAAAACCATTATGACCCTTGTCCCCATAGAGCTCAGTATCATCGGATGAGCATTCTTGCCAGGTTTGAATGTTGCAGTGTTTTGGGGGTGTCTTCCATGCCAAGCAGCGGCACCCAGTTCCGGTCTCTCCATTCAGCAGATTGACCTTGCATTCTAGACTGCGATAGTTTAGGCTTCACGAGGCCTTGTGCTTTCTCACTGAGAGTTCAGGCTTTGATACTTTGGAGAGTTGCAGAGTGCAGGACATGCTCCAGAAGATCATCACCCTTGGAGACGACCGAAATGTCCAGGAGGTCTTCGTGAATGGTCGGAGTGTGCACAAGCTAGACACCCCGCCAGCTGCCCAAAGGGGCGGCTATGCTTAGGAGCTATGGGGCTTCGCGTGGGTGTGGATTCCAAAGTCGTGTCCCCTTTCACGAGAAGCTCCCGTTAAGATATGTGTCTCGAAAGGGACCCACCCACCCCAATATAGAGCAACCTTCACGTGCCTTCGCCGTCCTATTAAGACCCTCGACGAAGTATTATAATTAACACCCGTCAACACAGTATTATGTTAAGACTTCACAAAACAGCAGTTAAACCTCATGCCCTGAACCCTAAACACCCCTAAAAGACCCTAATCCCGCAAGCCCTACTAAACCCTAAGTAAAAGCCCAAGGTCCTACAAGCCCTGATCCCTAAACCCAAAGCCCTAAAGTTTGAGATTTAAAACTAAACCCGCAGCCCTAAACCCGAAATTTGAGTCTACACCCTACAAAGGTAAAGGTTGAAATTCAAATCTAAACCCTACACTTGATTTTCAACCCTAGAAAGGTTTGCTCCAAAGCCTCCAAGATTTCGACAGGCCCGAAACAGGGTCGACTCCAAAACAAAGGCCCCGGGTGGCGCGGGCCGTCCATGCTGTCTGAGCTTAGGATTTAGGAGTTTAGGGTCTAGAGTTTTGGGTTAGGGTCCAGGGTTTAGGGTTGAGGGTGTCTGAGTTTACTATGGGGGTCATTATTAAGGATTCTTATTACTGTTCTTCTTTTGGTTCGTATTCTTCTGAGTATCAAATCCAAGCCCTTAGACCCTCAAACTCAAAGCCAAAGACGAGACGGACACCCTGCGCCACCACCCCGGGCCGATGTTTCGAGAAGTGGCGGGTTGCTCCAACCATTTCGACAGACGACTGTAAGTAGTAGTAGTAGTAGTAGTAGTCGTAGTAGTAGTAGTAGTAGTAGTAGTAGTAGTAGTAGTCGTAGTAGTAGTAGTAGTGGTAGTAGTAGTAGTAGTAGTTGTGGTTGTAGTTGTAGTAGTAGTAGTCGTCGTCGTAGTAGTAGTGGTAGTCGTAGTAGTAGTAGTAGTAGTAGCTTTTGCCCCTGCTGGTGTGACGCCTGTCGCGGAGCATGTTCATCTTTCACGTCTTGATCGACTTGCCAACATGTGTAGTGCTTGAAGCTGCCGAACCTTTCAGGTCTTGATCGACTAGCCAACATGTGCAGTGTTTGCAGCTACGTTGGCCCGATATGAGGCGTTCGAAAGACAAAGATCGCCCGCATAGATGCAGCCAGTGCGGACAGCTGGGGCATCGAAAGGACAGAAATCGCACTAGACCATGGACGTCATTAGGTTTTGGGCGTGGAGCTCTGTTCCCAAATCGCAGTAGACCATGGACGTCGTTAGGTTTTGGGCGTGGATGCTCTGTTCCCACATCGCAGTAAACCATGGACGTCATTAGGTTTTTGGCGTGGATGCTCTGTTCCCAAATCGCACTAGACCATGGACGTCATTAGGTTTTTGGCGTGGATGCTCTGTTCCCAAATCGCAGTAAACCATGGACGTCATTGGGTTTTTGGCGTGGATGCTCTGTTCCCAAATCGCAGTAAACCATGGACGTCATTAGGTTTTGGGCGTGGATGCTCTGTTCCCAAAACGCACTAGACCATGGACGTCATTAGGTTTGTGGGCGTGGATGCTCTGTTCCCGAATCGCACTAGACCATGGACGCCATTAGGGTTTTGGAGTGGATGCTCTGTTCTGAAACGCGTTGGATGAACATGAAGACAACCAACATGCAAGAAAAGTCCTTCATTCTGATCGCTCTGTTTTTGGCACGAAAACCCACATAGCCAAAAGCAGCAAAAAATCAAGAAAAAATACACAGACAAGTGCTGTAAATACCAGCATTTTGGGCTCCGACATTGAAGAAAAAGGTTAAACACATCAGCAAAAAATAAGCAAAAACCCACGCGCCTTCAAAAATTTCAGGAATGAGGAACACATGTGCTGTAAAAGACAGCAGTTTCGACAACACGATGTCTGAAAAATGATAGGTCTTGGCGCCGCACCGGGTGGGAAACCGTAGTAGTACCGGGGGGGGGGAGCCGTAGTAGTAGTAGCAGTAGTAGTAGTAGTAGCAGTAGTAGTTGTAGTAGTAGTAGTAGTAGTAGTAGTAGTAGTAGTTGTAGTAGTAGTTGCAGTCGTAGTCGTAGTCGTAGTTGTCGTAGTCGTAGTAGTAGTAGTAGTATCATGACGAGCAGCTTCAGCATGGGCAGCAGCACTAGAAATCCGTGGTCGTGGTAGTCGTCGACTCGTATAGACGTAGTCGGTAGTCTGTGAATCATAAGCAGCAACAGCAGCAGTAGTGTGTAGGAGCACTAGCAGTATCAACACCTAAGACTTAAGACCTATAGACAGCAAACTCATATCGATAATGATGATGATGACGACCAGGATATTGGAGCTCATCCTGTTTAGTGACAAACACCCCTTCGCAACTCTTGCAAACCCTACTCAGAGTCTCTAGAGACCCTGTATTGAAAGCCTTGTAAGCGGCTCAGAGATTCTAAGGTTGAAGCCATGGGCCCCTAGTATGGGCCCTTAGCCCTTTTAAGGGACCTTAAAGGGGACAAGTAGGGTATATATTAGGTATATAAGGATGCCAGGCCTACGGGCCCATACTAGGGGCCCATGGGTTCATCCTAAGAGAGATTAGAGCAACCCCATGTGCTACTCCAGACTCCGGGGCACAGTTGCTTGGCTGCGCCGGTGAACTTAGAGGGCTGCTGTGCTCAGACTTCTGCCGGCTCCTGGGGGCTGTTAGGGTTTAGGATTTACCCAGAGAGCCCAATACCCCCAATTAAGGAATATACCTTAAACATCCTTAAACTATAAGCGGGTTCATATGATGATTTAAGCTATATTCCTTAATTAGGGGGTATTGGGCTCTATGGGTAGGGTTTGGGGGCAAATCCTTGGCCTTTGGGATTTGAGTTCAGCCCTACCCTGCATCCCAGTCTCCAAGCTCTTTTTGTCCGGCCACTTCGTTTGATAAATTTCCGAGCCGAGGGAAGAGGCTGAACCCGGAAATGCCAAATACCCTTAACTTAGGAATGTCTGCTTGTTGGGATTTTCGCTATACTCCTGACTTAAGGGGTATTGGGTTTTCTGGGAAATACTTTCGACGATGCGAACGGATTAACTCTCGACGGCTGCATCGCCCGGCAAGCGACCCAAGCCACTTTATTCCTGTATGTTCGCAGCTCAGGTTTAGGGTTTCGGACTACAGTGAGGCAATGCTGTGGCCCAACGACGACTTGAGTGTTCATTTTTCGGTCCCGTTGCATTGCATACGACTCATACGACCCCAAACATGGCTCAGTAGGGCAACAGGACGGATCCTGTGCAGTGGGCTTGCCTCCGTGTCCTGAAACCCCTTTGCCCCTAAACTCTAAAGTCGTCGCAACCCTAAACCCCAGACCCTGAAACATAAGCCCTGAGCCCTAAGCAAGCCTAAACAGGGAGAACAGAGCTTTCAAACACAACACACTCTAACAGACCCCGAATCCGAAACCTACGGATCCCGAAATCCTACTTGAGCCTCGAAGTCTAAGCCTTGAAGGAACCTCCCCAGTCATCCCTACACCCCTATGGCCCTAAATCGGATGAAATTTATCTTAAACTCCAAAACCCCAGAGTCCGAATTCTCAAAGTCCTAAAACCCTAAACCCTAAAACCCTACCTGCAAACCCAAAACCCTAAACCCGCAACCATCCTCATCCCTGAACCCTAAACCCTAAGCCATAGCCCTAATTTCTAAACCCTAAACCTAAGCCCAAAGCCGTAACCGATGGGGTGTCGCCGGGCTCTGCGATTGCCATGCTCTCCGACCTCCCACAGGAGGCGATTCATGGGTCAAGCCGTCCCACGGGCTTCAAACGTACCCCTTGAATAAAGGAAGGGTTTAGGGGGCTAAGGGTCCCACCAAGAAGCATTTTGGGGTTTAGGGTTCGGGTTTTAGAGTTTCGTGTTAGGGTTTATGCTGTGGAGTTTAGGGTTTAGAGTTTACGATGAAATAAACTCTCCAAGAAGGGCAGTTTCATTTATGCTCGAACTAGCCACTATTTTTAACCTACCGACCAGGAGGTTCCACCATCCAATTCCACAAACTAGTGCCGGCTGCTGAAGTTGGCTCAGGGCTCAGAAGGGTCAGTGTGAGGCTTACTACAAGTCTTTCATAGCTGCTAGACAGGTTCTATGAGGGTACTTTAATATATGGGTAGTTCTCAAGAGGATCCTTTTTGTAAGAGTGCCGTACTATCCTTATGACCTAAAAAGGGACCCTATCTTTACCCAATGAGGCCAGGACTCTGTTTCTCCCGAAACCCGGGATGCCCCGCAGACTACATGCGTCGAGTTCCGGGAAGTTGGGGTGCCTGGGATTCTTTTCAGGGTTTGGGGTCTACTTGTACCCAGACCTTCCCAATCCTTGAATAAGGAATATACCTTAAACCGTATTAGGGTTCCGAATATAGAAGCCTTAGTAATTACATATACTATTTTGGGGGTTCCTTATTATAAGTATAGTATAATGGGCAAAGGAACCCTATTCTAATCATTAAAGCCCCTACATTACACTTATTTAAGGTATTTTCCTTAATTAAGGGATCTTGTAAAAACCCTAAACCCTAAACCCTCTAAACCCTAAACCCTAAACCCTAAACCCTAAACCCTAAACCCTCTAAACCCTAAACCCTAAACCCGTATCATTCCATGTCCCGGCAATCGGAGCGCATCGAAGCCCCAGGTTCTCTTCAGCGAAGGCTTGGGGTTTAGGATCCTCCGAAGGCTTGGGGTTTAGGGTTTAGGGTTTAGGGATGTTTAGGGTTATTAGAGGGTTCAGGGTTTAGAGGGTTTAGGGTTTAGGGTTTAGAGGGTTTAGGGTTTAGGGTTTAGGATTTAGGCTCAGGGCCTGTGCGAACCCTGATTCTCCAATCCTGAGCCTCGACATGATCCCTGCAGGCTGCTCAGCAGTCTTACGTAAAGTGCACAAAGCCCTGAACCTGTCAGCGGGATGATGCCTTGTCCTGAACCCTAAACCCTGACTTCCCAACTTCCCAGACCCTAAACCCTAAATCCCCAAACTCCCAGACCCTAAACCCTAAACCTATCCCGAAGCCCCTTTGACCCTGCATCCCTAGTATATGGGCCTTTATAACTATAGATCCCTTAAAGTAACCCTTTTATAGACCCCGTTAAAAAGGAACCTTATTCTAATTCTGAAGGCCCCTAACCCCTCAGCTGATAAACCGCAAACCCTAAACCCAAAACCCCTGGTGCAGCTGACAATGGAGACCGTGGAGGGTGCGAACAAAGCACCTGCAAGTGATGCCAGTACGGTTATGGTGGAGAGACCTTCACCGATGGTGGCGGCGCACGGGGGAGAAGGGTCCCCAGAGATCGGTGGCCCGACCTTCGACAAGTGGTATCGTGAATGGCGAGCGGGGCGAGTTCAGGATGAGGCCATCTTGAATGTCTATGGGGAATGGCTATTCTTCTACAAAGTCAGTCGTGATGGTATTGAAGGGGACACTCTGGACGGAGAGCAGCCACCTGAAGATCGAGATGTGTGGCCAGCCGGGCAACTGGCGGGACCAGGGGGTGCAGGGGAAGCGACGATAGTGGATGTGACGGACGACGCGGGGCAGCTGGTGGAGAACGGCGATGACAAGGGTCAGTTGGTCCAGACGGGTGACGAGTACAAGAAGGGATCTGAGTAAGCCAACTGTAGCCTGCCCGAATAGGGCTTTGGAGCTCGGGCGACAGAAAAGGCCCTCAAAAAAAAACCTAAACCCCTAAACCCTGACCCCCTAGACCCTAAACTCCTAAACCCTAAACCCTTAAACCGCCTTAAACCCTATTCTAGTTATTAGGGCCCCTAACCCCTCAGCTGAAGGCGCTGCATCGAGTCACGGCCGGGCTTCGCGCCCCAGAGCTCGCAGTCGCTGCTGCGGCAGCCAGCCGCTCGCTGCGCAAGGCGGGCGCCCTTCAGGGATCCCTTAAAGGAACCCTTAAATGAACCCTTTAAGATCCCTTAAGCGATGCTTCTAGGGATCCATAAGGGTTCTACAAGAGAGTTCCCTTTAAGGGATCTATAAGATTTCTATAAGAGGGTTCCCTTTAAGGGATCTATAAGGGTTCTACAAGAGGGTTCTGTTTGGGGGTAGAAGGTTTAGGGCACAGTTTAGGGTTTAAGGTTACAGGCTGGTACCAGAGCTGATCTTGTGGATTCAAGCGGCATTTAGAAGAGGTTTGAAATCAATGCCATTTCCAGGACTTGTGTTGGGGCTTGTGTTGAGGTTTGGCTGGGAGGGGCGGTACTGCCGGCATTGGAGTGCAGGTGTAGACTACGGTGCGCACCTTGAGGTGTGGCCATTTGGGGGTCTGTTGGTGTCGGATAACGTCGAGACCGTCCTACTGTTTCCTAGTAGTGATCAGTATCCTCTTCATGAGGTCTAGCAGGTTCTGCAAGTTTACGCTCGTCGTCGTCATCGTCGTCGGTAATAACAGTGATGGTATGCTGGTCGTGGTGGCAGCGGCAGTATACAAGGAGCATAGCAACAATAGCAGTAGTCGTCGCAATCGCCTTGGCGATTGAGACGGCGGCGGTGGTGGCAGAGACTGCAGGCTAAACCCTAAACCCTACCAGTAGTTGTTCGGAGGGGTGGGGTGGGGAATCCTCGTCGCTGGGCAGAGGAAAACAGTATGAATTTATACGGTCACAGCAAGGGGTTGCTATGAGGGCATTGTTAAGGGTTGTTATAACTAGTTATAACAAGGGTTACCAAAAAGTCCATTATAAAGGTTACGTCAGTGCTATTGACAAAGATTCCTTAGGCGCTCCGTTGCAGGCTTGTCGCTGCCCTGAGCACCTGGGATGCAAGCAAGAGTCTGATGTTAGTCTGTAAGGTCGCGGATATGCGTGGCTGGGGCACGCTGAATCCTAAAACCCTAAACCATCCTAAACCCTAAACCCTAAACCCTTAAACCCCAAACCCTAAAACCCCAAACCCTAAACCCCTAAACCCTAAACCCTGAACCCCTAAACCCCAACCCTAAACCCCTAAACCCTACAGCCCGCAGGAGCCTCATGGGATTCAGCAGATTTTTGATGTTGAAGCCTTAGGTTTAGGGTTTAGGGGTTTGTGCCTTAGAACCCTAAACGCTGAACCCTCAACCCCAAAAACGCCTAAGCCCGAAACCCTAAAACCCTCAGACCGTGTTGCAATTGTGTCATGACTTCGAAGCTTGGCACAAGAGGGGTTCTGGAATCCTAACCTTATTCCAAAACCCTAACCGTAAACCCTACTCCCCAAACCCTAAACCGTACTCCCTAAACCCTAAACCCTACTCCCTAAACCCTACTCCCTAAACCCTACACCCTACTCCCAAAACCCGAAACCCTACTCCCTACTCCCAAAACCCGAAACCCTACTCCCTAAACCCTACAGCCTACTCCCAAAACCCGAAACCCTACTCCCTAAACCCTACTCCCTAAACCCTACACCCTACTCCCAAAACCCGAAACCCTACTCCCTAAACCCTACTCCCTAAACCCTACACCCTACTCCCAAAACCCGAAACCCTACTCCCTAAACCCTACTCCCCACTCCCTAACGTGGAAGCCCCAAGAGTTCCAGATCTTCCTTTCAGACACTCGGTGCTCGAGTAGATCTGCGGCCAGACGGAATCGCTTGTGGTTGTAGCTTAGGGCTTAGGGCTCAGAGTTTAGGGGTTTAGGGTTTAGGGGTCCGGGGTTTTGGGAAAGTTTCGAGATTTAAAGTTTAGGATGGTTGCTGAATCGCCGTCCAGAACTAAAGCGGTTCCGAGATGCAGTTTGGGCAATACGATTTCAGTCTCCACGCTTGGGGCTTCGGGCGTAGGCCGTCTGCTACCAGTCCTGCTTCTGCCACTGCCACTGCTAAGGCGACTGCTGCTGCTACTGCCACTGCTACTGCGATTGCTACCCGTACTCTTACTCCTACTCCTACTGCTACTCCTACTCCTGCTCCTACTCCTACTCCTACGCCTACGCCTACGCCTGCACCTACGCCTACGCCTACGCCTGCGCCTACGCCTACTCCTACTCCTACTCCTACTCCTCCTACTCCTCGAACCCCTACTCCTACTCCTACTCCTACTCCTACTCCTACTCCTACCCCTTCACCTACTCCTACTCCTACTCCTACTCCCACTCCTACTCCTACTCCTACTCCTACTCCTACTCCTACTCCTACTCCTACGCCTACGCCTACGCCTACGCCTACGCCTACTCCTACTCCTACTCCTACTCCTACTCCTACTCCTACTCCTACTCCTACTCCTACTACGACGACTACTACTACCATCACCACAAACACTAACAGTGATGATCACACAGCTTCGTCGCGAGGGCTAGCAATGACGGTAATCATACTCATGGAGTAACAGTCTTCGGCTTTCTACATGCCCAGGAACTTTTTCAGTTCAAATCTGACAGCGTAAACCTTTACGCTTAAGCTCCAAAGCCTAATCCGGTTCTTTGGTGCCAAAGGCTGTGGCAGCGAGACTTCCGCCATCGGTTCCCAGACGCCCCAGTTTCAGCCAGCAGCGCGACAGCAAGCTTCAAGGGTTAGTAGCATCGCATCCGGACGTCTTTAGATTTCCGCAGTCTATTCTGTCATTGCGAATGCTATACGGGGAATCCCAGTGCTTATGTTGATTGGCTTTAGTGCGGTCGTCATCGTTCTTGCTCATGCTTTTGATCCTACTGTCATTTCAGGCAGCATGGTTTCCGTTGGAGCGATGTGGGCGTTCTCTAAATGAGGCTACCTTTCACGGTCGTGCTTTCGCGAGTGATGTGTTCGTCTGGCCCTCAAAGGGATCCCCCTTGCGGGAACTAGCCAGATTACTGCGTTTGTTTTTCGGCGTTGAGGTGGATGATGGTGATAACATGGAGATGGTGGTGATGGTCATGCTGGTGATGATGACAGTTCTGAAGGCAGCTGTTTGTGATCACCGCGGCCATGACTGCTTGAAGGTTCATGGTTAGTTCTGATTCTAAGTGGGGCTATAAGTGCCCGAACATTTTCTATGACTTGAGTTATCCTACTTATGAGCCCTACTTACAAGTGGCCATGAACCTCCAAGTGCCCTGACGATGGTGGTGATGATGATGGAGACGGTGATGTGGTTGGTAGTATTGGCAAGGCCGGCCTTTTTCCGGCCTTCTGTGTCTTTTCTGCATTACTTTTCTTTGCTCGTGTTCTAGCACTAGTACCATTAGACGAACCAATAGTAGTACTTGTGCTAGTACTACGACTACTGCTACTGCCACTGCCACTGCCACCGCCACTGCTACTGCTACTGCCACTGCCGCTGCCACTGCCACTGCTACTGCTACTGCTACAGCTACAGCTACAGCTACAGCTGCTGCTACTGCTACTGCTACCGGCTAGCGCTACTACTACCACGACGACGACGACGACAACAACACCCACAACAACTACTACCACTGCAACTACCACACTGCGAATGCCAGTACGGGTACTGCTTATTTTGGTTTGTTAAAGCGCGGCTACATTGACAGTTGGCAGGTGTTGCTTGGCGTGACAGCTTTGCCACATGGCTGCAGTTCTGCTCGGCCAGCTTATAGCGCATATCCCCCATATGCTTCAAACTCAGGCCGTCTTGAGTTTGCCAAAGCTTTCAGTCAAAAACTCTGAAAAAGGACACCCCAGTGCCACTAGCCCGAAATCCCGAAAGGATATAAGCAAGGTTCTATGTCGGTACCTTTACCCTAACCCCTGAACTTCAGCCGGATGCCCCAAACCAAATCCACAAGCTTTCGCCGACATCTAATTCAACACCCAAGACCTCGAAACCCTGAACCCTAAACCCGCAAGCAGGCCGCCGCTATTCGCGAGGCTTTGGAGAAGGACTCACGGCCCTTTACCGAAAAGGTTTGGGATTCCACGGGCTTTAGGGTTGGATTTTGGCTTTACTTTATTGATTAGGGACGGAAATCCTGTGGCGTCAGGGTTTTTTATGAGTAGGACGAAAGGCATTTTAAATGGGTTGGCCGAGCCAGTTGCTCAGTGTTGGGCAGGTACGCCGTGAATAGATACATCGACAGATTGACAGATCGACAGATCGGCAAATCGACAGATCGATGGGTAGACAGATAAATAGGTGGATACATAGATAGGGATAGATAGATAGCTGGTTAGTAGTTAGCTATCCAGCTAGTTGGTTAGCTAGATAATTAATTAGTTACATAGATAGATGATAATGCACAGAACGATCGATTGACAGCTAGATAGATGGGTGGATAGATAGTTAGATGAATGGATGGATAGGTAGACACCTGGATAGGTAGGTAGACGGGTAGACAGGTGGACTGGTAGATAGGTGGATAGGCGGATAGCTAGATAGGCTTGCAGATACATAGATGAGCAGGTAGGTCGGACACATATCTGTACAGCCATGTATTTATGCATGTAGATGTTCATGCACATGCGTGCCACACATGGATGCATGCATGCATTCATGTTTTGATGCGCGTATGCAGGTATGTTATAGTATTCCGTGTTGTATTATATCATGTTATGTTACATGTTGCTATGCTACGTTGACGGTATGCATGCATGCATGCGTGTAATTCTGTGTGTCCATGTGTAAGTAGATGTACAAGTCTATGCACATGTATATACACATATGTTTGGGTATGTACATAGATGTCAAAACTTGTTCTCGCTACACACCCAATTGTGCATCGATGCTGCCGATATAGCTATAGCGAGGCAGTGAGCCCCAACGACAGGTACAACTTGCGATTCTGGACCAGACGCCGTGCAATCTGAGCCATCAAGGTTTAGGGTTTAGGGTTGGGTTCATGGGTTCGATCCTTTTCCGGCGCAGGGTTCTTGCAGTGCGGTTGCAGGTTTCGAAAAGGCTTCTTGTGCGTAATGTCGTAGTTTTCCCTGCTTTCCTCAAGGATGTCTGCCATGGCTTGGCACCGGGTGGAGGCTTGTCAATGATGATGATGACGGTTTTGTTCCGCTGATGTTGTCGCGAAGACTGTGATGATTTGTTGTCGTGATTCTTGGAGACAGGGGTGCGCGAAAATGCTGAGTAGTGCCGGCTTTCGATGAGTGTTGAATGACAAGCTGCTGGTTTGTGAAAGTTTTCAGCAGGACCGAGCGTCACACCTCCGCAGCCACCGCCGCCTCTCTGAACGGCAGCACGAAGAGCTGCAGCGCATCTCGGCTTCAGACGTTGTGGATTTGATTGTTTCACTTCGGGATCTGAGATAAGATACCGTTCACGGTTATGAGGGCTTGACATTGGATAGACTACTGTAATTTAGGGCGTTCATATTTCATAGTACTATGCCTTATAGGTTCCTCTTTATACTTGTACTATCATATGTCTCAATGCCTTAGTCCGGTTTAGAAGGCCCATATGTTGCTTCCTGGGCCAGTTGGAGCCTTTCTGGAATTCCCAGAACCTCCTACTTGGAAGTTCATGGGTAGTTATAAATAGGGTTTATAACTAGGATAACTTTTGTTATAGTATATATTAGAGGACTTATATCCCCACTATAGCTACCCATGAATCTCCAAGTAGGAACAGGCTGCAAGGTTTCCAACACCAAGGGGTGAGCGACTTTAACAGAGCCCTGAACCGTAAACTGTTTAGGTTTGGGGTTTCGGGCTTAAGGGTTAAAGCAGCGCTTTCAGCAGGGAGGCCAACACCACGCCGACTTCCAAACCTTGCTATACACCAAGTAGCAGCTACAGCACCTCAGATAAACCACAAGACTCTGCGGTTTAGGTTTAAGCTTTAGCAGGGTTTAGGGTCTGTTCTTAAACCGTGGCGCGAGGGCTCGCTTTTTCTCTCCTTTTCCAGATTTTGTGCATCAATTGAGGCTTTGCTTGCGTTGTGTCAGCAGACGGGAACCGAATTTGGCAAAGCGCGGTCAGAAGTCTCCGAGAAGAGAACCGTGAATCCGATAAGGTCAAGGCTCCACTTGGGCACCTCTGTAGACCCAGCTCACCTGCTGTTTGAGACACCCTGAGCTGGCCCTAAACCTAAACCGAGCCTCCCAAACCCTACACCGTAAACTCTAATCTTTAAACCTTTGACCTAAACTCCGAAACCCTACACCCGAGGACCTAAACCCTAAACAGTAAACCCTAACACCCAGACTGTGAATCGCTCTTGCCTTGCTTGTTGCAAGAAGCAACCTTTGGTAGGGCTGCACTAAGGTGCGCAGCAGAGGACAACCGAGAGGACTGGCGGGTTTGGGTGTACTTGGAGGTTCATGGGTAGGGTTATAAGTCCCCTAACATAGGCTATAACTATAGTTATTCTTCTTTTAAGCCCTAGTTCTAACTGCGCGTGAGCCTCCAAGTCGGGTGTGGCGGATCTGGTTCAATGTGCTTGACGGCTGCGTGGACCCTAAACCCGGACCCCTAGACCGGAAACCCCACACCCTACTCTCGGGTCGTGTTCTCATACCTCTGACTGCAGGCGCAAGTCCTTGAGTCTAAGCCATTTACAGGTGGGTAGTTAATAGGTGGGTAGTTTCCCATAAGCCTCCCATACCACTCCTATAAGGTAAAGGGGGTCTTATGGGAGTACTATGGAAGAAGAACTACCCACCNGGTGGGTAGTTAATAGGTGGGTAGTTTCCCATAAGCCTCCCATACCACTCCTATAAGGTAAAGGGGGTCTTATGGGAGTACTATGGAAGAAGAACTACCCACCTGTAAGGGGCTTCTATTGAGTCCTAGGCCCAGAATTTCAGATCGCGGGTCTTTCGAATGAGTCGCCTTACATTGGGTTTGGAAAGAAACGATATGCTGCACCTTAAACCCTCAACCCAAAACCCCTAAAATGGGAGTTTCCGAAAATCGGGGACCCTGATACATAGTAGGATCCTTATTATGAGGACCCCAAAGCAAGGTACCCCTAATTTTCGGAAACTCCCAAATCCCTAATTCCCCATCCCTAAAGGCTCTACCCTGAACCTTGACTTTGCTTGACCATGAAATGGAGATATTTGGGGTTTAGGGTTTATCGGTAATTTTTGTGTGTATATATATATATGGGGGGTCACACAGACACACACACACACACACATATATATATATATATATACATAGAGAGAGAGTCCACAGCAATAGCAACATGCATCTCATGTTTGCAACAATACTGCGCTTTCCTTTTTGGGCATCTGAAACGAGGTTGCTGAACGGGAAACCCAGCTGCCAGCCCTCGTCTGCAGCCGTCTCGAGCCAGGGGAGTTCCTATGTAACTTTGAAGAAGGATCTACCCTTATGGCTATGGCGGAGAGAGAGATCCTGCGAACCTGTGAGGCTGGGTAGGGGCTGCATTTTTTTTTTGAAGGGGGCCTGTCTGGTGTTTAGAGGCGGTTTCCTGCCGCCTGTTATTTCTGGTGTTGTTCGTCTGGTGTTGCAGGGTTTTGCAGCGGTCTTTGCAGGATTGAAGCGAGGTCTCTGCGTGATCTTTGAAATTCGGGCTCAGAGTTCGAGCCGGGCCTGTGCGGTCATGCTTTTGTATTTAGGATTCGCGCTTGGGGCTTGGGGCTTTAAGTGATTTTATCGGTCCCGGGTTCAGGTCGGGTCGTCGCAATAGTAGCAGCATGTAGTCGAAGTCGTGCTAACCAAAGCAAGAGCCGACATGACGACGACGATCCTCGCAATAATGGTGGTCGGCATAACCAGGAAAGTAGCCCTAAACCCCCCATGCTCAACCCAAAACCCCAAGCCCCAAAACTCAAACCTCAAACCCACAACCCTAAATCCTCTAATGTAGGAACCTGATTAAGAAACCCTGGCCTTATAACACCAAAATGGTAGGATTCATATAAGGAACCCTAATAAAGGCCCAAGGTTTCTTAATCAGGTTCCTACATTACCCCGCAAGGCCAACACAAATAGTCTAGCAGCCCCAATATGAGCTTTCTGTAATGTACTCCACCTTATTCGAATGATTAAGGCAGTTGCAGTTGTACTGAATCCGAACGCCCAACACCAAAAGAAGCAAACATAGCCCTGAATCACCAATTCTAAGCCCTAAACCACACTCAAGTCCCAATTTGTCCCTAAACCCTGAACCCCAAACCCTAAACCCTTCAACCCTAATCTAAAGGTCTTGTGGCAGGTGGCAAGGACGTCAGCAGTCGCAAAATGCTGCACCCAAAAAACCCTTCACCCCTTAAACCTAAACCCTCAACCTGGGCGGTCGAGTACCATACTTTAATACTTTTTTGGGACCTGTTACTGGGCCCAATACCCCTTAATTAAGGAATATAGCCTAAATCATAATATGAGGCCCTAGTTATATAATTTAGGCCAATTATGAAATACAAGACTATACGTTTTTGCCCCTGATTACGTCAAAGCCCAGCAAGAGACCGTGAAGCCCAAACCCTCTTGGAGGCTCTCGGATTGGAAGTTCCCAAGATCAACCAGAGCCTCAGCCGGCTTCTGGGCTCTTCTTCCTTTTGTCTCCTCAGGATTCTGTTTATTTTATTTGTATTTTCTTTTTGTTCATATAAAATCCAAGAGAATATCAAAAATGGGGTTGTTATTATGTCTAACAGGGGGAGGCTTAGGACCCTGAACCTTAAACTCTCAACCCATGGTTTAGGGTTGAGGGTTTTAGGGTGGAGGGTTTAGGATTGTAGAGTTTAGGGTTCAGGGTTAAGGGTCTAGGGTATCAGGGTTTAGAGAATTCGGGTTTGGGGTTTTAGGGTTTAGGGTTTTTCGGGTTTCAGGGTTTAGGCTGTTAAGGTTTTAGGGTTGCAGGGTTTCAGAGTTGGGTTTCTGCGATCTTGTTCAGGTGCTTCACCCACAATGAGTAAAGCACATTGCATCATAGCAGGGATGTATCCTTCCTGCAGCCACTTAAACTAGGCCGCGTAACAAAATCCTGCATCCACAAAACACTACAGAATCCTAAACCCATAAGGCCCTGCTCAACCCCCTAAACCCTAAACCCTTAAACTCTAAAGCCTAAACCCCTACAGAACCTTAAACCCTTTTTTGTTTCACTAGTGCCTAGGTTTATTGCCGAGCCTGGACCAGCCCAGCACGCGCGGCTTCAAGTGGCAGACAACGGCAATCAGGAGCTTCGGGTAATCGGGGTATACAAGGTTTAGGGGGGCCGGGGCCAACTTAAAGGACCAAGGGACTTCTTAGCTACTAAGGTTCCTTACAGGGTTCCTTAAGGGCGCCTGGATCTATAAGGGTTTTTTCGGGGGATTCGGCTTGCTTGAAGGATCATGGGACTTAGTAGCTAGGGTTAGAGTAGCTATACTTTTCATTACTTATCACCCCCAACTAAGGTACGTATAACCATACCTACTAAGCCCATGATCCTCCAATAAGGATTCAGGGTTTATTCTAGGGTTTGGGGAGTTTGGGGTTTTCGGGTCTAGGGCTCAGGGTTTAAGGGATGGGACCTTGACGTGGTCTGGATCTTTAAGTTCAGAGACTTTGGATCGGGTTTAGGGTTTCTCGTTTTGTAACCAGAGATAGTTCTACAGTTAAACCTCTGCAAGGCTTCTTCTGTGACTGGAGTTAAGTTCAGACCTTGCAGAGCTTGGAGCACCCCAATAAAATGCAAACACCAACACTTTGGGGCACTTGGGACAATGCAGGAATTTGTTCACCAGCACACTGACGCCTGATGCTTGACGCTACCCTAACCCTAGTTGCTAAGTCCCATGATCCTTCAAGCAAAGCCTACATCCCCAGATGTAGAACCCTTATGGATCCTTGTCAGTAATTCTGTAAGCCTGGCGCCTCTCGTTTTGTTCTGCCGATGCCTTACAGCCAAGGCTTCGGGGGTTGTCGGTTTGAGGTTGAAAAAGCAAACCGGTTTGTGGCTTTTCAGCCCGAAAGCCTAAGCCCCCAACCCTACACTGCAGAGAAAGGGGGGCTGTGCACTTGACAAAGCAAAAAAACCCTAAACCCTAAACCCTAAACTCTAAACCCGAAACTCAAGGCCTAGGCCGCCCACCTCCGTGGGTGGGCGGCGCTTAAGCCCCTCGACTTCGATGGCGCAGTCTCCACAGCCGTGGGAGCAGGTTCTTCTCGGGGGACTAGCACTGGTCCCTATTACAGGGACCCACCAGGCGGCCCCCGGAACCTCCAGCGAGCAGATTTCAAGGACCTAGGGGGCTCCAGGCCAGTTTGGCAAAATTCGCGATTTTGGTGTTTTTTGCGTTGCGTGCCCCTGCCCCCGCCCCCGCTCCCCTCCCCATCCTCTTCCCCTTCTCCCCATCCTCGACTTCCCCTTCTCCTTCCCTCCTCTCCCTCCTTGTCCTCCATCTCTCGCTCATTCNGAAATAAAGAGAAGCTTGGAATGAGTTTAGGTGCTAAACCCTAAAAGGAATAGGTTTGGGTGGTCTGGCCGCCTTAGACGGCGTGGGGTGGGAGAGTTAAAAGAAAGAGCCATCCACAATCAGGCTCCAACACCCAATCGTCAAAACACGACGCACTCGAAATTACACTGTCACAAAATACTTCCGCTTATGCGCCACTCTACGGCAAACCCTAAACCCTAAACTCTAAACCCTGAACCCTAAACCCTCAACCCTAAACCCTAAGCAACAAAAACCTACACGGCTTTCCGGACTGCTTCATGACTGCTACTACCGGACCCAAGCTCTGGAGAATGGATCCATTCGCCCTCGAACCGTTGTTTAGAGGTCCTTGTAGTAAGAATCTTATGTTTCTATGATATATACTATATATATATACAGATATTATATATTATAGTAGACTATATTATATACCAGGTCAACTCTTCACTGTTCACTATCTTATAAACTCTCACAGTAGGCTTCGGATTGAAGCATACCCGGAGGATGTCAATCCTGCTACGCCTGCAGCTGCTGCGGGGCGTGAGTCCAATCCTCCAGATGCGGTGCGAGACCGGGCGCAGGCGTGTCCTTAGAGCTCAGGGTTCAGGGTTTAGGGGTTGAAGGTGTTCGATTTGGGTCCAGATTCAACGTGACGTGGGCTTGAGGCCTAATCAAACCCTGTTTACGGTCTGGTCTGGCTTGAATGACTCTGCAGGGCGGTTAATGGCAACAACGCTCGTTTCATGCGACGAGCCGAACATCCTGCACGCCGAAGTAATTCCTAAAACCCACCCTGCCAGCAGAAGTTTTAACGCCTACAGGCCCCATGCCCTCAATCCTGGGTTTAGGGTTTAGGGTTCATTCCTATGCTCTGAACCCTAAAACCCGAAACCTCTCACATTAAGGCTTTAGGGCCTTCGGGCTAGTTTAGGAACATGCAGCGATGAGGGCCGAAGTCTGGGTGAAATTACCATGAAGGGGCATACTTGAAGGATCGGTATATGGGAGTTTCCCAAAATTAGAGGTGCCTTATTTTGGGGTCCTTATAAGGATCCTACTATTTAGGGACATCGGTGCAAGGAGGGCTCCAGGGCTCATGCTGCGCAAGGCCTAGGGGACGGTCTACCGTATCGTCTGGGGCTTCAGGAGCTGTTAAATTTTGACTTCTTATTGTTTGGCTGCCCTAAACTCTAAACCCTAAACCCTGGAATTGACCCTACGGCCGACATCCCCAAATTGAACCTTAAAGGCTACCTATCGCGCAGCATGAAGACCAGACCGGTTTAGGGTTTAGGGTTTAGGGGGTTTAGGGTTTAGGTAGGGCCTAGGGTCTGTTAGCGCTGGTAAGGTGGGTTCCTACTACTTAGGTTCCTTCTGAAGCTTCCATGCTCCTAAACCCCTCCCGTTCGACAAAACCCCAAACCCTAATTCCTAAACCCTACCCAGAGATAGCTTGTAGTACATCACAGTATATTATAGTATATCACGGTACGTTATAGTATATCACAGTATGTTCTATAGTATATCACAGTATGTTATAGTAGTCATATTATACAGTATATTACCGTATACTATAGTGTATTATAGGGTAAAAACGCAACCATATGAAACGATACCCTTGACACCAACTCCAACAAAAAGCTCACCCCGGATTGGAGGACGGCCAGGTCTCCAGCCAGAACACCGAGTCCAAAGGGACAGAGCACGGCGCTCAATTCGAAAGGTTTAGGGTTTAGCTTACGGCTTTGGAATTCAGAGTTTGCAGGGGCTTCGGGGTCAGGAGGTTTAGAGGCAAGAAGGCAGAGGTGGAGGAGGCGGAGGCGGAGGAGGAGGAGACAAGACTCGTCGGAGGGGTCAAGACATCGTCGGAGTAGTCGCGAGAGCAAGCGCGACCATGACGATGATGATAGTCAGCATGGTGGTCGTGGTTACTATAGGGGCCTAAACAATTACCAACACTATTCTGGGGGTTCCTTATTACATTTATAGTATTATTGACCCCAAAACCCTATTCTAATAATTAAGGCCCCTGTACTATGCTTATTGGTATAGTGACGCTCATGATGCTCATGGTGCCAATAAGAAGACACAGGCGATGGTAACGGGCCGATGGGTGATGGTGGTGAGGCAGCGGTCATGGTTATGACGATGGTGTGCTACGAAAGAAGATAGATGCTGATGCTGGCAGTGAAGATGACAGGAAAGATGAACAAGAAGAGCGGCAGCATCTTGAAGAACACATTTGCAACCACCTTCTGACTGTTAATTGAAACGTCCATTGCCACATGTTATGTGATACGGAGGAGGCAGAGGGCAAGCTGAGGAATGAAATGCTGATTTGAATGCTAGCTAGGCTCGAAAGTTGTGATGATGGTGTCGACAATACTCATGATCGTGACGACGCTCATGCAGGAGTAGCGCGAACGCTGTTTGAATTTTCGTGTCGCGAAGCATTTCTGATGCTGCTTAAGGCAGACGAACCGCATGGTATCGGAATGATGTGAACGGTAGAAGCGGGAGAAACTACTAATATTGCTCCTAAGGGTTCGTTATCATCACAACGATACTATGATGTAGACGAAAACCTTTTCTACTCATTGAGACCTCCCATATTCCACAGCAACTTGCTTGGGGTTCAGGAATTTCTCTAGAGTTGCACCTCTGCACATGGGCGAGCTGTTAGTGTGGAAGCTATCCACACCTAAGCCCTAAACCCCAAAGTCCAAACTCGAAACCCCGAAAGTTTCATAAACCCTAAACCCTAAACCCTGAACCCTAAACCCTAAACCCTAAACCCTGAACCCTAAACCCTAAACCCTAAACCCTCGAGCCTCTTTCCGACAGGTGATTCGGCCTCGTTGGATGTCGGGATTCTGAGTGGCACAGCATCTTTTCAGGCCAAACGTGGGAGTTTCCGACAATTAGGGGTGCCTTATTTTGGGATCCTTATAAGAAGGTTCAGGTCCTATATTATGGTCCCCCATTTTCGGAAACCCCCATGTTTAAGGATCTAGAAGGAAACTACCCAAAGCAGTTGCATCTGCTGCGGCTCATGTTGTTCTACCAGGGTTCCAGAAGGGCTGCCCTAAAAGTTACTGTAAGGTTTTCTATACGGGTTGCCATGTTCCGGCGACTGACTTTGCAGTCCACTTGCAGAAGCAATTGCTGGTGGAACGCTTTCAACGCGCCGTCAATGAGCCGTTGTTCCGAGATATTGAACAGAAAAGGTACACATGACCATATGCATGACCTATATATATATATATATATATATGCATGCATCCACATGCACATAAACTGTTTAACTAAACGCACATGTATAGAGCTATATAAACACATATGCCACACACCTGGTTGTAAACCATGGATGTGCGCTGCTTCCAGAGTACCTTGGCACTTTGCCTCTTTGAAGTCTGCATGCTTCCGCCCAATGAGAAGGGTGAGACCAGTCCCATAGTTGCGCCACACGTGCTTTCAAATGTGGCAGCTTGGACAAGAGAGCGCAGGTTTTCTTTCCAAGGAAGCCTGTCCATGTAAGGTGCTGTGATGCCGTGCAAGTCTAGTTTGCTTCGCATGAAGCGGGCATTTCCTCAAGAATCAGGGTGCAATAGGGTTTAGGGTCCCGCGTTTTCCAACTGGTATATTGCTGGGAACGGCATTTGATAGCTCGCAGCCCTGGACCAGGACCCACCTTCCTAACATAGAATATAATCAGAGATAAGAAAATCCCAGTATAGTCCCTAGGCCCTAGAAATTTAGATCTTGAAATACTCCCGGAACTCTATACTATTCCCAGTTTTAGAAGTTAAATAATTCCGGAAGTTTACTCCCATTATCAAGGCCCCTGCATTAAGCCTCGCCGGCGCCCTTCACTGGCGGGCAGAGGCTACATCAGGGGTTTGGGGGGTTTTAGGGTTTAGGGTATAGGGTTTAGGGTATAGGGTTTAGGGTTCAGGGTTTAGGGGCTTAGGGATTAATATAGGGGCTTTAATAATTACCCATACGAATTTTGGGGGTTCCTTATTTTACTATTTGCCTGCTTTAGCCGCACACACCAGCGGTGCACCGATTCGTCCCCCGAACTCCGCTGAGTTCAGCTGGAAAGATTGGGTTTTGGGGGTTTTAGGGTTTACCTTTACCCGGAAGAACCTACCTTTTTAGGGTTCCCTATTATAATTTCTTTATATGAGTCCTTAAAAAAGGTAGGTTATTTGGGGTTACGGTATGGTTTAGGGTTTTGGTTTTGGTGTATAGAGCAGAAGCAGTAAGACTAGAGGAACCCCAGATCCGAATTCCCGGGCCCTAAATCGAAATCCCAGACACCGCGCATGAAGTTCTAGACTTGAAACGCAGGTCCCCCAAATCCTAAATACCCTGAACCCTAACCCCTAAACCCTAAACCCTGAACCCTAAACCCTAAACCCTGAAAATGCCCTGGAGAATCACGGCAGGGTCTAGGGGTTCGGGAGGTCTGTAGACTTTCATGCCATAGCTTTCACCTCCGAAACATCAAGCCCCTACTGGGAGGATCATAGGACTTAGTAAGTATGGTTCTAAGTACCTTAACTGGGGTTATAAGTAGTTACAAGTATAGTTACCTTAATTATAGCCCTAGTTACTAAGTCCCATGATCCTCTAAGTACCATTTACGAACCGTCTTCCAAAATCTGTAACCCTCGGGCCTCGGGCTCTCAAAATCCAAAAAGCTACAACTCCAAGGGAGGGTTTAGGGTTTAGGGTTTAGGGTTTAGGGTATTTAGGGTATTTAGGGTTTAGGGTTTATGGTTTAGGGCCGCAAATTGGAGATTCATTGAATATCCACCTCCCAACCACAGGATGACACACTTTGATGTTCCAGTTTTTCAGCCCCCCCCCCCCGAAACCCTAAACCTGACACTGTAGAGTGGTGTGATTTCTGATGGATCTTGAGCTAAACGCTGGCCTCATTCTTGCTATTCTTAGTTAGATAACCCCGAGCGGTAGTTCGTGTGAGTTTGTTTGAAATAGTTTGCTGGCTCAGAGATTAGGGGACTTCGTTGGCTTGCTCTCAGCAAGACGTGACGGCAGAAGCGCTATGAAAGTCGAGACTGTCACTGCTTGGCTGCCGTAGCTACGGGATTCGGGGTTAAGGGTCCTTGTTTTTAGGCTCCTTTCAGGGTTCCTTGCAGGGCTGCAGTGTGTCCATGTAGATGTGATCGTGCATGTGTGCTCGTAGTCATACAAGCGGTCTGCAATGTCTACGATCGTAGCAGTCGTACAAGCCTCGCAATCATGTCAGTGACAGTTCGAGGAAGAGCACAAGCAATGGGGAACGACGGTTTTACACTTGTAGGTAGAGTAACCATCGTGGCAGCAGTACGTACCACAAAATTCTAGACTCGCCCCCCGGAGCAGTTATAGTAATAGAAATGCTGGCAGCAACAACAACCGTGATGACAGCGGGTCTGTCAAGCACAACAGCAACGGGCCGTGCTGCCGATTAATGTCTTGATGGTGACGATCATGTTGAGGATGCCGATGAAGATGAGACTGATGTTGGTCCTGGCCATGTTTTCAGCATGAGCCACAGTAAGCAGTGGCAGTTGAACGAATCGGAGTCTTCGTAGCTGGCATAGAAACCGTGACAATACAGCAGCCAGAGCAGTAGGAGTACCAAGCCGCCTTCATTATAGAAGAGCGCCTGTAGCATAACAACAATATCGGCCATCTTGGTATGCCTTGTTCAGGCTGGTGAGCTACCTTTGACTCGGCCAGGGTTTGGATGGCAATAGCGATTAGTTTTGTGTTTGAAAGCCTTCCGGCGCAAGGGAGTTTGGGCCGCAACCCTGAAGCCTGAATTTCCTTTATTCCTAAACCCAAATCAGGGCAGCAGGAGAGCACGAGCGAGTTTCAGGTCGCATCATTTCAGGCCACAGTGCTGCATCTAATGTAAGGCATCGAAACTTAGAACCGGGGTTCAGGGTATATATTCTACCATATCTATGACTATGACGCACTACTTGTTTGTACTGTCAGACCCCCTACACTGTGTGCGGCAGGTCCACTTAGTTCTGTGCCGACATGTGCAGGCCACCTAAGCCCCAACCTCTCTGAAGAAACGCAAGAGAAAGGACCGTGGTGCAAGCTGAGATTCGTCGACTTCGTGACGAGCTGAAGGCACATAGCGGAGGCTTAGGTCGAGTGAAGTCGGGGGGACTCAGGATGGCCCTGAAAGTCCGAAACCCGAAACCCGAAACACCAACCTCTAGCTCTAGCACCCTATTGTCTACCTGGACCCTATGGAGCCTACCTTTCTAGGGCTCCTTATTATGATTTCCTTATATACGTTCTTAAAAAGGTCGGCTACGTAGGGTTAAGGTAGGGCATTCAACCCATACGCTATCAGTCTCGCCAGTCCTAGCAGGATAAGCTCGACGGCAATTCTGAATAAGTTGGAGTTTAGGCTTCAGGATTTGGGGTGCAGGGTTTAGGGAAGTTCAAGTTTAGGTCTTAAGGTTTGGGCTTTGGGTTTTGACAGGTCGAGGGATCCCCTGATCTAGGCGCCTGCGGCCCGAAGCAGTGCAAGGGCATCCAAGTTTCAAGGTCTAGTTAGGGTTTAGGGGTTAGGGTTTAGGGTGCAGGGCTTAGGGTTTAAGATCTACGTTATCAGAAGGACCCGACTTCTCAGAAGCCCGCGTTTTGCAATGAAGCCCGCAAGAAGTTGCAAAGTTCTGCGGAAGACGCTCTACACCCGAAGCCCTAAGACTATAAGACCCCCTTTGTAGGGCTTTGCAGGGCCCGTAAGCGAACCTTGCATCCCAAACTCCGACTCTCAAACCTGACACCCTGAACTCCGAACCCTCATCCCCCAAAATCCTGAAATCCAAAACGGTAGTCCTAAACACTGCGCTCAGACCCGGAACCCTGAAACTTTGAAACCTACCGAAACCCGAAGCCCCAATCCCATCGTCATCTTCTGGCACACTTCTCCAGCCTGCGATCCACCGATGAACCCTGACCTTGGAAGTCTAAATCCTATAGGCTTTCAGGTGTTGTCGTGAGGATTTAACTACTCAGGTTTTAATCTCAAGGGTGGGTTTGGGGGTTTCGGCTTCGGGATCAAGTGCGCTGGGTATGGGCTTGTAGTGAAGGTTTCGGAAATTGAAATTCCTCGAGCCTCTAACCTCAAGCCCTAAACCTTGACCTAAACCCGAAGCCCTAAACCCCGAAAGCCCTAACCAGGAAGCCAAGCGAGCAGACAACGAGCTTCACGCACGGGGTGAGGGCCCCAACAGGCGACGACGAGGATTGAGCCCATTGTAACGCTTGTGGGGGGTTTGGGGGTTTAGGGTTTGGACGTCTTTCCTTGGTTCCGTTGGTCGTTTCTGCTGCTGCTGCTTGCTGCTGCTGCGGAAATGATTGTCATTGTTATTGCTTTTTTATCATGATTGCCGTGATCGTTATGACTATTTTGTTCACTATGACTGATAGGGATCATTGTGATGACTATGAGGGTTGTGATTAGTATGACTATCATAATATTGACCTTTATGGCTATCATCTTATGAATAGTATTCGTCGTCGTCCTGGTACTAGTAGTGGTAATAGCAGCAGTAGCAGGTGTGACCAGCAGGTTGTAGCAGCCGCAGTAGCAGTAGCAGTGGCAGTGGAAGTAGCAGTAGCAGTAGCAGTAGCAGGTAGCAGTAGCC
Source organism: Symbiodinium sp. clade A Y106 (assembly GCA_003297005.1). Classification (NCBI taxonomy): domain Eukaryota; class Dinophyceae; order Suessiales; family Symbiodiniaceae; genus Symbiodinium; species Symbiodinium sp. clade A. Next base: position 44,997 of record BGNK01000208.1, read on the forward strand.
AGTAGCAGGAGCAGTAGCAGGAGCAGGAGCAGGAGCAGGAAAAGGAACAGTCGCCGTCGCCGTCGCAGTTGGTCGCAGTAGCAGTGGCAGTGGCAGTAGAAGTAGCACAGTAGCAGGTAGCAGTAACAGTAGCAGGAGGCAGTAGCAGCAGCCAGTAGCCAGTAGCAGTAGCCGAAGCAGGAACAGGACCAGGAGCAGGCGCAGGTGCAGGCGCAGGCGCAGGCGCAAGAGCAGGAGTAGTAGAAGCAGCAGTAGCAGTAGCAGGAGCAGCAGCAGTGGCAGTGGCGGTGGCAGTGGCAGTGGCAGTCGCAGTCGCAGTCGCAGTGGCAGTGGCAGTGGCAGTATCAGTAGCATCAGTAGCAGTAGCAGTAGCAGTAGCAGCAGCAGCAGCAGTAGCAGTAGCAGTAGCAGTAGCAGTAGCACTAGAGTAGCAGTAGCAGTAGCAGTAGCGGTAGCATTTGCAGGTACCAGTAGCCAGTAGCCAGCAGGAACAGGAGCAGGCGCAGGCGCAGGAGCAGGAGCAGGAGAACCTGCTGCTGTTGTTGGTGTTGTTGTGGTGGCGGTGGCGGTTGTAGCTGCTGATGCGGCAGCAAACCTCTACCACAATCAAATCCGAGTAATGTACTGCAGTCTGATGGCTTGTAGCTGTTTGCATGAAGTTCTGTTAGCCCTTATTGCTTTATTCCTCAAGATGTGTCTTGGTTGAACCGGGGGCGAATGAGCTGTCAAGCAACTGTGTGCGCTGTATGCACGAGCAGTTGGAACCAGCCAACGAACTAGCCACGACACCCACCCCAAGCCCCTAAAGCCTAATATGTAAGGTTTAAATGCCAGTACCTAAGAGACCTACACTGTAAACCCACGACCGTTTACGACCCCTCCGAAACCTAAACTGTGCATCCCAAAATCTAGACCCTAAACCCCACCTCTGCTTCCTAAAAGCCCCAAAAGTTCAAGAACATCTCAGAAAACCGGAAATGAGTGAAATCTACACCGGGCAAAAACACTTCAAGAACCAAAGATCGACCTAATCATAGAAGCCTGAACCTTATTGAGGCCCCTTTACCAAACCCTATAGAACCCCCCAACCCTACAAAACCCTGCAGAAACCTATGAAACTTCTTAATAAACCTGCAAGCCTGCGTTTCCCAGAGACTCCAATGCCCCTTAGTCAGGAATATCCTTTAGATTATACAAGGAGCCTAAACATGACTTAAGGTATGTTTCTTCACTAGCGGCTTTCGGAGTTTCTGGGTTCGTTTGAACCCTAAACCCTAAACCCCTAAACCCGTAAAGCCCTAACCCTTAACTCTAACCCCAAACCCTAAACCCCAATCCCTAAACCCTATAGATCCCTTCCAAGGGCCCTTAAATAGATCCCTTTAAAGGAATCCCTCGTTGCCAAGGCGCCCCGGTGCCTCTGCGCCACCGGGAAGCAGCGGCGCGCCGCGCCGGGGAGGTCTCGATTTCTCACTGGTAGAGGGGAGTTTCAGGTTCAGGGTTTAGGGTTTAGGGTTCAGGGTTGAGGTTTTGGGGTTTAGGGTTAAGGTTTTGGGTTTAGGGTTTAGGGTTGAGGTTTTAGGGTTCAGGGTTAAGGTTTTAGGGTGTAGGGTGTAGGGTTTAGGGTTTAGGGTGGAGGTTCGTTAGTAGTTTTAAGTGCGCCTGAAGGGTTGAGGGGTTTAGGGGTTGAGGGTAGTTAGAAGTAGGGATAAAAGGCGCCTAATGTAGGCAAAAACTTTAGCTATCCTACCTATAAACCCTACTTAAGAGGGCCTGTCAGGGTGTGATACTTAAAGGATCATGGGACTTAGTAACTAGGGTTATTATGGGGCCAATATAATGAGGGTAACAAAACTTATAGTTAGTTCTAACCTCAATTAAGGTACTGTAACAAGAAGTCCCATGCTTCTTCAAGTGGGGATGTTGCGGGGGTTGAACAAGGGGCGCTTCAGGGTATTATGAGGATTTTGAAAGGGTTACTCACATCACATGTTCTGACAGAGCGCCAAGACTGTACGAAGCAAGCGAGAAAGGGGCACCCGCAACCCTCAACCCCAACAAGTGTGCCACTCGTTTGGGAACTGGCTTGTCGGCGGATGGTCTGCGAACATGGATGTCATAAGGTGTTCGGGGTTCGATGTGTGCTCTTCATGTCAGATGCAGTGAAGGCCGCAACATTGTACCGTATCATGTTGCATTCGTCGGCCGAAGCCTTACAGATATCGCCGGGTTATTCATCGCAATTCGTCGTAGTCCTCATCACCATCCCAACAATCATCATCCCCATGCACGTTGTCTTCCATCCACCGCTCACAATCGCACCCAACCATGGCCAGATCAAAGAGATCGTCGAAACCATCGCCAGGCTGGGCATCATTGGCAGGAGGTTACGGTTTCAGGCTTTGGGGTTATTGGTTTAGGGTTGAAGGTTTAGTAGCCATATCTGAGATGTTGGGTTTGAGGTTCTCTACAGGTACTGCTTCAAGTCTTTCAGACCTGCCTGCATTGGCAGCCAGGCCCCTTGAGTATGAGTTACGGTGTTTGCAACCCACAACTGCGGTGTTGTTCCGTTGATGTACGAATGTGTTGTTGTGCGTTTCTTTAGTGGCTGTTCCGTTTGACGCTTCTATGTTATAGTTTGAACGTGCATAGTGTTACTACTTGCATGGCCAGCCAGTACCTTGCTCTACTTTTGTTGTCGCAAGTTTGAAGTGCAATCGTTTCATGTTCATCCAACTCTGCTATCTCCTGCTCGAATAGCCTTCTGTTTCAGGAGCACAGTATTGCAATACAGCATTGGCATACCATCTTGCCTTTCTTGACCTGTAGATTCCGAGCTTGGTAGTCCTTTATTGCTGCATTCACATGCCAATGTTTTTTTTTTGCCACGGTTTTCACGTGGTTCTACCCTGTTCGGTCCCCTGAACTTCTGCAAGCTGCTACGGTGGACATGCCCAGAAGATGCAGGTTGACTTGGCATCAAGCAGATCCCAATCCTCAGAAGCTTTTGCAGGAGAGTTCCAAGAGCAAGTATTCTCATCCCTTGTTTGTCCTACTTGTAGTTTACTTGCAGAACTGACTACAGCATCCCGCACGACACGCGCCGCCCGGCTGGAAGCGTTGGCGTCCTTTACAACCCGCCCTGTGAGCCTCAAGCAACTCGCTCTATACCCCTGAAGATGCACACTGACACGCAGAGTGGAGAAGCTGCAGGCAGTGATTGTGTGTCAGCAAGCACAGCGCAGATCCACGACACCGGGACACGGCGCCCCGAAGAGGAAGTAGCGCATAACATACTCCACTGACCCTCATAGCATCTCACACAAAACCCTCTTACTCGGAACCCTAAACCCCAAACCCCTAAACGAGTTGGATTGCAGTTCTGTGGCCAGGCTAGAAGATCGCTTGCGGGCAGCCACTTGACTGCGAGCATTTGCTTTAGTGTCCAGAGACTCCCAGCAAAGGCTGCTTGCATGTATGTGCACATGCATGCATGCATGTACGAATGTACGTATGTGTGTATCTTTTCTAGAAATACATACATGTTGTACATATGCACAAAGACTCGCATAGTTACAGGAAGTATATATATATGTATAGTCGAGTTCAATATGCCTTGGTTAGGGTCCCTTGTTAACGGGTTCTGGAAGACACTTATAGTGTGTTGTTAGAGGTGAAGACACCATGACCTAAGACCCCTCCACAACACAGAATGTTTCTTGATCGAGGGATTTCGGAGTCCCTAAACCCTTTACCCTAAACCCTAAAACCTTAAGCCCTACACCCCAAAACCCTAAACCCTAAATCCTAATCCCTCAAAAAATTGGACGGTTGAGTCCATCCCATTTCAATGGCCCTAAAGCTGGTTCGGGCGTTGGGCCCTCGCTTACAGGATCATGGAATTAGGGTTCCTTTGAAGTGAACTACAGGGCTCCTTAAAGGGATCGCCAGCAACAGCTTTCCGCTGCGCTTGGCTCTGCCGAGCTCACAGCCCTCCAAGCCCGTGCTGACGGTGAGGCTGCCGTGGCTCAGTTACGCCTCTTGCAGCAGCCAGGTGCTGGATCCTGGCTTCCGGCCCGCCCTGCTGAAGCACTTGGGCTTGCACTCGAGCCGCACTTTTCCCGTGTCTGCGCCTGCGCCTCCGCCTCGCAGTTGCATCCACCGAGGGTCAATGCCCCCTGTGCGACGGGATTGCGGACAGGTGTGGAGATCATGCCCGCTGTTGCACCTGTGGCGGGGATAGAGGCAAACGCCACAATCGAATCGCGCACTGTGCTCGCGGAGCGGCCGGCCTCTCCCCTGAGGTGGAAAAGGTTGGCCTTCTCCCTGCCAAGCCTGCTGAGCACGGAGGGTGTGAAGCAGGTGGGGGGGCCTTAGACCTGGCGGTGAACAGCGGCCTGCGCGCCGGGATTCTCGCGGCCTCGGATGCCGACGGCGCCCGGCCGTGCATTGCATACGAGGATCGCAAGCGCTTCAACTCGGGGCGCAGCTTGGGCGCCCTTGTGGCAGGCCGGACTGGCGAACCCCCTGCACCAAGTGCTCAGCGTCACTTTGCAACGTCAGAACGCTCACGCTGTCCTCCGTCGTCTGCCAAACCCGCAGGGTGGCGAGCAGCTGCTCCTCGACTGATCGCCTCCTATGCCTCGGCTTGCTCCTCCGTCTCTGGTTCGCCTGGTTCCCTCTCTGTCCTCGGCCCGGCCTCCGCCTGAGTCGGTGACGCCTCGGTCCTCGGCCTCCGCCTCGATCAGTCACTCGAGCCAGTCATGCCGCTTGCGGCGAGTTCCTCTTATGCCGTGTCTAGACGAGTTCTGTTTGTTTAATGGGCACTTTTGGGAACATACGCTTCTCGCGGCCGGTTTGGAGCCAAGCAATGTCTTGCTCTCGCTCTCGAACTCTGTAGTGGTGTGCATATGGTGGACGAACTGTGGAGTCTTAAAGGGATCGGTTCTATAGTGGGCGGGGGGGGGGGGGGAGGGGGGGGAGTAAGTGTGGGTGAAAGTTTTGTAAGCATCTTCGGGGGGGGGGCAGAAAATTTGAAGNGAATGTAATTAAGGTTGGAGCGGGAATGAAACACAAACAACACACTGCACACCACAGCACAACAGGAGTGGAGATATCGTAAGAGGTGAAATGAAGAGAAAAGAAGGGCGCGCGCTTCATGGGGGGGGGGGGGGGGGGGTATGGGACGTAGTAAGTATGGTTGTAAGTATTGTAAGTACCTTCGCTGGGGTTGCAAATAATTGTAAGTACGGTTACCCGAAGAATAACCCGAGTGACTAAGTCCCATGATCGTTTAAGTAGAGTAGGGTTGTTAAGATTGCACATGCAGTAGCCAGATACTAACCATCTCGAATTTATCGAAGAACCTTGGGCGTGTCATCCTCACCACCCGCTTAAAGGATCATGGGACTTCGTAATGAGGGTTCTTTATTCGGTTAACTATACTCAGGATGTCTTATAGCCCCGATTTAGAACCATACTTGCTAAGCCCCATGATCCTTCTAGCAAGCCTTAAACCCCGAACTCTAACGCCAGTCAGCCCCAAACTTCCCAGCCCTCGACCTTAACCCCAAACTAAACCCTAAACCCCTAAGCCTAGATCCTGAACGTCCCCCAAGCCATAAAACCCTAAGCCAAAAGATCCTGCATCGAACTATTACTTTTCGTATTATGCTTCTTCTGCTTCTTGATGTTCATCCCTTCTTGATGTTCATCCCCCTTATCTTTGTTATTCTGGTTATTACTGTTACTGTTGCGAATCACTACTAATTTTTATTGCTGTGAAGATGATTTTGCCCACTACCATTTGTATTCTGATTGCATTTGTTGGCAGTTTCTTCTAACTATTATGATTATATTGCTATTATTACGATTATTATGGTTATTGTTGTCATTTACTATCATGTTCTCATTACTTTTATCATTATTACTATGTTCATCAATATTTACTGCATCGAAAAAGGTGGAAGAGGCTAAGCCTGCTGAAGAGTTTGCCGAGCCCTTGAGAGCCCTGGTCGGGGCCTCGGCGTGCGTTGGTCTAGGTTACGTAGGCTTCTGGTTTAGGGTTTAGGGTTTAGGGTGTAGGCTTCTGCATGTTCAGGGCTTGGGGTTTAGGCTTCTTTGTGTTGAGGTGTAGGCTGTTGTATGTTTTGGGGTGGTTTGGGCTTCCGGGCTTGGGAGTGCTGTAGGCTTTGTCAAGTGCTGTGCAGGGTGTTGTAGGGTTCAAACGGCTGTATCGGAGCATACGAGGTTTTCGTCGGGTTTTCTAGAGGAGTTGAGCAAATTAGTTTGAGTTGCCATGGTAGGAACATATGCTAAACGAACAACTGTACATACTTGCAACAGTAAATCAAGAAATACACAGCTAGCTGAAGTGACGTTACTCAGCCAGAACACAAGTGTCGGAATGTATGGACAGATTTGGGGCTCGATTTTTTGCGTTGTAGGCTTTACGGTTCAGTTCTGCGGGAATTTGGGCTTAGGGCTTCGTTTTTTTGGTGTGCGGGTTTAGGTTTTAGGGTTCAGGGACCAGGAACAGAGGGCAGGATTTAGTGCGTTGTGTTTCAGGGTTTTGGAATACTCAGAGCAAGGAAACCTGAAGGTCGTTTTCGCAAAATTTGGAGAGCGTCTCATCAGCAGACCGTGCTTCGATGATGCTTGGTCATAATGTAGGAACCAGATTAAGAAACCTTCGGGGCCTTTATTAGGGTTCCTTATATGAATCCGACTTTGTTTGGGATTATATAAGGTCAGGGTTTCTTCATCAGCTTCCTACATCATGCCTTCAGGGTTTTGGGTTTGTCCTTAAGGGTTTAGAGTTTAGGATGTATAGCTTAGTTCTTACTTGAAGGATCATGGGACTTAGTAATAACGGCTATTATTAGGGTAACTATACTTATGATTACTTATAGGCCCAATTAAGTTACTTATAACCATACTTACTACAGTAAGTCCCATGATCCTCCAAGTAGGGCCTGGGGGTGGCTAATATTCGTCTCGTCCCCCACATCTCGTGTTGCATGGTGCGCGTCATGTCATGTGGGAGTTTCCCAAATTCGGGGTATCTTTAAAGGGATCCTTTAAGGGTTCCTTAAGAGGATCTATAAGGGTTCTATAAAGGGTTTAGGGTTTTAGAGTTTCCGACAATTAGGGGTAGCTTATTTTGAGGTCCTTTTAATAAGGATCCTCGTATATAGGGTACTACATGAGGGTCCCCATTTTCGGAAACTCCCATGTCGACCAGCTTAGGACGAGTAAGGTCCTTTTCACGCTCCTGCCCGTCTGAACCCAAAAGCCATTTAGGCTGGATAGGCAATGACAGCCACTTAGATCCACGGAGAAGTGTTCAGGTCCTTAAGGTAAAGTATAAGGGATCTCAGACTTGCCCTTGACCGTTAGTCTAGCCCCCTTCCCTTCGATTGCACGAATCCTCCTAAACCCATGTTCCAGCTTTCTGGGATTCGCTGTATGGCTGTCAGTCCTAGATCCGAACCCTCGTCTAAACCCTAAGCCCTAAACCCTAAACCTAAACCCTAAACCCTAAACCCTAACCCTAAACCCTAAACCCTGAACCCTAAGCCCTAAACCCTAAACCCCTAAACCCTAAACCCTAAACCCTAAACCACTAAATCCTAAACCCTAAACCTAAACCCTAAACCCTAAGACCCTAAACCCTAAACCCTAAGCCCTATAACCCTAAACCCTAAACCCTAAACCCTATAACCCTAGATCCCATGCCCTAAACCGTAAGCCCTGAACCTCAGGCCCGAAGAGTCAAAGCCCAAAGCTACCCCAAACCCGAAACTAAAAGCCCGAATCCCTCGACCGGGAACACAAGCCCAAAACCCTAAACCCTAAACCCGAAACCCCAAGCCCTAAACCCTAAACCCGAAACCCCAAGCCCTAAACCCTAAACTTGGGTGTGGTTCCGAGGATCGGAAGCTCCAAGAATGTGAGAGGCAAGCTGGGAGTTGGAGAGTTTCGTTTTGAATGGTTCTCAGAGACTTCACGACCACATAATTCAGGAATAGGCCTTAAATTCCATTAAGGGTCGCATTCGATTTTCAAGGAATATGCCTTAAGACTACGTTCGGGTTCCTATCATGGTTTAGGGGATATGCTTGGACTTAAAGGACACTGACGCGGCGCTACCCCTTTAAAGGTACCAGGGTGTACAGTGCAGGGTTTAGGGTTTAGGAGTTAGGGTTTAGGAGTTAAGATTTATGATTGTGAGGTTATTTAGGGTTAGGAGTTTAGGGTGTAGTGTCTCGGGTTGGGGGTTTAGCTTTTTGGGGTTTATTTTACAGCTATTATAGCCGCTTACAACTACCCCAGACTCCTGAACCCTAAACCCTAACCCCTAAATCCTAAACCCTAAAGCGGTAAGGCCGTTAAGGCCCACTTATAACTACGTGAAGCTCCAAGTAGGGTTGGTTCTGGGGTTTCGGAGAGTCCCTACGTGGAGGATCACGGGACTTCGTAACTAGGCTTATAATTAAGGTAACTATCCTAGAGGCTCCATATATACTATTATTATGGAATTAGGTCCACAAAGCCACAATATGGATGGTCTTTCGGGGCTTAATTCCATAATGGTACTATATATGGAGCCTCTGGGTATACTTCTAATTACTTATAACTCCAATTAGGGCACTTATAACCGTACTTACTAAGTCCCATACCCCCCATTATAGAACCCTTATAGATCCCTTTAAGGAACCCTATTCTAGACCCCTATAGTATCCTTAAAAGCAACCCTAAACCGTACTTACTCAGCTCCATCCCAGAGAGCCCAATACCCCTCAATTAAGGAATATACCTGAAATTATAAGGGGGTTCATATTATGAATTAAGCTATATTCCTTAATTAAGGGGGTAGTAGAATACCCTAAACCCTAAACCCTATAGATCCCTTATAGGAACCCTTAAAGGAACCCTAGGTATATTCCTTAATTAAGGGCTATTGGGCTCTCTGGGTACTAAGTCCCAGGATTCCCCAAGTAACCCTTGCGCGATCGAGCCGCGGCCTGGCTACTTCGAGTGCCCAGAGACTCCAGAACCCCTGAAGTAAGGAATATACTGAAAGTTCTTAAAATTAAGGAATATACTTAAAGTTCTTAACAAGGAATATACTTAAAGTTCTTAAAATTGCAAGAAGAACTCTAACAATATTCAAGTTTTACGGTCTATTCCTTAATTAGTTAAGGGGTTTTGGAGTCCCTGGTGGTTTGGGTGGGACTGCGACTGCTGGTCACAGGCTGGCGCGAGGAGTAGTGTCCCCCTGATTTTTGCATATTGGTAATCTGGCACTCGGTGGTGCGAATCTTCACGAGGTATCTTAGGTTCTTGCTTTTCGTTTGGCGTGTTGGCCGAAGGCAGCTATCCGTGCGGTCATATGACATTTTCCCGGTGCAGCCGACTCAGGGATGCCCTTGCGTCAGCAGGGAGCACCTGGCGGTTCTGCAGGCGCCGGTGTCAAGTCAGTCGGCGCAGCAACATTATGAAAACTTCTCATGTCTCATGTTGAATGGACGTCGCTGGGACACAACATTGCTCGAATGTCCTGGGCCTTCTTAAAGCCACCAAACACTCCTGCGTGCCCGAAAGCCTATATGCCCTAAACCGTGCCTAAGACCTTAAACCTTCCAGATGGCAAGGAAGAAGCCCCTTGGAACCTTTCAAAGATGCCACGATTATGTCCCTCAGTCTTACCCGGATTCCTATCGGGGCCTGAATAATTACCAATACCATTTTGGGGGTTCCTTATTGTAAGTATAGTAATAGTATAATGGCCCCCAAAACCCTATTAAGGCCGTATAGTACTAGGCTATTTACCCCACTTGGACCCCCTCCCTCAAGGATGCCATACTCACTCCCCCATACCCTAAAGCCCTAAGCGATAAATTCCTAAACCCTAAACCTTAAACCTTAAACACTAAACCTTAAACCCTAAACCCTAAATCCTAAACTCAAGGCATAGGCCGCCCACCTGCTGTGGGTGGGCGGCGCTTAAGCCCTTTAACCTCGATGGCGCAGAGCGACCCAATACGTCTGCCCGCCTCTTCACAAGCCATGGGTGCTACCGTCCCGCCACCGAAGCAGGTTCTCCTCGCAACAAACCCCTGCACCCCCTCCAGAAAGGGGCCGGTTCTGGGAGGGGACCCGGACGCTTTTCGGGCTTGGCGCCCTCCCCCTCTGGCTCCCCCTCCCCTACCTGCCACCCTGCCGGTGCCCTGTGGTCCCAGCCCTTGCCCTATCCGCGCCCTTGCCCTGCCCTGCCTGCTCTCATTAACAAGCATGAAGCGAGAGAGAGAAACCATGGAATGAGTTTAGGTGCTATAGACCCTAAAAGGAGTAGGTTTGGGTGGTTTGGCCGCCTTAGACGGCGCGGGGTGGGAGAATTAAAAGAAAGAGCCGTCCACAATCAGGCTCCGACGACGAATCGTCATACGACGACACACTCGAAATTTCACTGTCGCAGGCCATTCTACGGCAAACCCTAAACCCTCAACCCCAAACCCTAAACGCTAAATTCCTAAACCCCAAACCGGAAACCCTAAACCCTAAACCCTAAACCCCGAAGCCCTAAACCCCAAACCCCTAAACAATTTCTCTAACCCCGAAACCCTGTGGCAAACGAAGGCGCCTGGCCTTGCTGCCGAAGCCGGCCAGGGGAGTTCCGAGGCCCCGGGAACCGTAGGATTTAGGGTTTTTGGTGGTTTAAGGTTTCCTTTAAAGGGATCGGTAAGGGGCCCTTAAAAGAAATCCATACGGGTTTTGGGGTTTAGGGGTTTAGGGGTTTAGGGGTGTAGGGGTTTAGGGGTTTAGGGGTTTAGTTACGGTTTAGGCTTGGGGGGCTGAGGGGTTTAATTAGCGGTTTAGGGTTTTTTGGGGTTTAGGGTGTTGAGGTTTAGACGGTTTAGGGGTTTAGGGTTCGGGTATAGGGCCGGATTAAGAGGTTACGCGAAGGAGGCTTGAATTCTCTCCCAGCGCTGTCTTGTTGAAGCCTGCAAAAGAAAGTTTAGGGTCAGTGTTGGACTTTTCGGAATGGCTTCTATTAATCCCAAAGCCAATTCCACATCCCAACCCCGCAACCCCCAAACCTCTTCGGGTTTAGGGTTTAGGGCTTAGCAGCTTTGTATGGAAAAGCTTCTACCTTGCTATCCTGAAGAAGTGTCGTGGGATACTTGAAGGTTCATGCAACTCGGTGAGCAGGCAGGCCATAAGCCGGGTGATAGGTGCCCGACTTGGGGGATCGGCGCTGCAAGTGGAATGTCCCTGAAATCTCCAAGTGGTCGGATTTACTATAGGGGCCTTAATAATTACCTATACTATTTTCGGGGTCCTGCTGACCCAATAGCCCACAAGACCTCGCACTCATCTGCAACTTTGTAAGACCTGCTTGTGATTGATCAAGCAACCCTACATCCTATTTAAAACCCCAAACACAAAGCCCTCGTCCCGAAAGCCTAAACCCTACAGAGTTTTTTAGGAACTGTTGTAGGAAACCTAGTAGCTATCATAGGAATCCTTATAGTAACCCTTATAGTTTCCTTGCTAGAAACCCTCAGAAACCCTTTAGCCCCGGAGGCCCTCAGGCATTCGCGCCGCAGAGGCCATGGCAAGAAGGCAGGACGCGGAAGCAACGTGAAGCCGCCCTGCATCTTCCTAGAGACTCCAAACCTTTTCAACCAAGAAGCGCCCTTAAATCATACTAGGAACCTGCCGTAATTTGAGGGATATTCCGGAATTGAGGGGTTCTGGAGTCTCTGGGTTGACCAGGCGCTGAGTAAAAGACACGCAATATTCGAGTCTTGCAGACGCACACACGCATGCGTGCACACACAAGCGCACATAACAAACCTCTGACGGTCTCTGTCTCCCTCTCTCTCGCTTTCCATACTTGGCGACTTGGCTAATGCCAGCACACAGTGTGTCCCTGAGCTTGTGCAAACTGGGACTTCAAGCATACCTGAGCATGTCTTGCAAATGCTTCGCAGAAATGATGGATGGAAGATAGAAGCAAGTATCCCCGGGTGCTTGTATATATGTTTGCATGTGTGCGCATGTGTGTCACATGTAGGTGCGAACACTCAAACACTGAACCCCCCGCCGTTCTCCGAAGCCACCAACCCTGGAGGGACCCGGACCTTCCAAAATCCCTTAATTAAGGAACATACCTTAATTTATTATAGGATCCCGAATATGATTTAAGGTATATTCCTTCATTAAAGGATATTGGAGTCTCTGGGTAGGAACCTGATTCAGAAACCTTGGAAGGTTTAGGGTTTAGAATCCTTGGTCCTACCTATCGTCTCCATAGTAGTTCTTGTTTTTTGGGTTAGCCAAATTTATGTTATAGGACCTTAGCCATAAAGTTGGTTAACCAAAAAAGGAACTGCAATGGAGACTATAGGTATAAAGGGTGCATTTCATGAGCCCGAAAAAGACACAGTGTTTAAACATCAGGCTCCTATAATACTAAACTCCAAACTCCAAACCTTCCCGAGGCCTGCGCCCAGAGCAAGGAGTGGTGCCGACGCTGCACCTCCCGCCGACAGGCTCACTGAGTAGGTAGAGTAGGTAGGCTTTAACCGTTTTGGGATATCATCACACCTTTATTTCCCCACGGTTACGGTAAACCCTAAGCCATAAACCCTTACCTTTGGTTCTCCCAGGATACTGGGCAACTAAGCTTCAGTGCGCTCAAAGCTTCAGGCCCTAATAAGTCGGTGTCGATGGTTTTGACCCTAAACCTTTAGGCCTTAAAGCCTAAACCCTAAACCCCTAACCCCTATGCCCTAAACCCTAACCCTCCTGACCTAAACAATAAACTGGAGCCGACTCCAGCGACAATGCAACACGAGTCAAAGGGCAACACAAGCACTCAAAAACCGACTTAAGCAATAAACTCTAATACCTAAATAGTTCTTTTCCCTAAACCTCACACCCATGACCTTAACCGTAAACTCTACATGATAAACCCTTGACTTCAACCTAAACTCTGAACCTGGAGCCCCTTGGAAAAGCCACATTCCATAAACTTGAATCCCGCAGGCTCAAACCTTGAGGGTTCCTGTACCCAGACCCCCGGGAGGATCCAAAAAGTAGATCCCTGAATGGGGGTTCCTGTAAAGTACCCTTAGTAGTATAGGGCCCCAAATTAGGGGATCTACTTTCCAGATTCTCCCGGGGGTTTGAGTAAGGGTACTACAATGGTATCATGACAGGACTAGACTGGAGGGGTTACTCTGGTTTTATATCACAACGCGTGCGATTTATGCTTCACCCTAAAGCCTTCATCCTGAAGCGTTATATCATGCATCCTAACGTCAATAGCCACTACACCGAAGATCCAAAAACCAACTAAACCCGAACTGCCCCCGGAACAGGTTGGTGGTGCTGGGGCGAAGCCCCAAACGCCGACGAATTGGCACAGCGTGATCGGCTGCTTGCAGCATCTGGGGTTTGGCTGGACACCGAAACACCCCAGGCATCAATGCAGGATCTGGGGTTTCCGATACTTTAGGGGTCCATAAAGCAAGGATCGATTTTTAGGGTAGAATCGAGATTTTTCCATGAGGCTCGAGAAACTGCGCTACTTCCGAGCAGTATGGGTTCACACCAGCTGACATTGGAGGCCGAAGGCCAGCATACTTAAATTTACGCCCCAGGCCCGAATAGCCTCAACCCCAAACCCGGCCCTAAACCCAATGCTACACTGCAACTAGACCCTAAACCCTAAACCCTAAACCTAGTCCCCGTCATCTTCTTGTCTCATCCTGCTATCGGAGGCTGTCCAACGACGAACCATAAACTCCGACAGAAGTACGCGAAGCCAAAATGTTACGCTCCTAAATTCTAAATCTGTAGTTTGTAAACCCTGAACCCTAAGCGCATAACCTGCCTCAACCCCAAACTCGAAACTCCGCCGCTCAGGAACGGCCGCACCCGGCGTACCAGGAAGTCTCACCCTGCTGCATTCGCTTGAAAAGAGGGGCGCAGAGTAGGGTTTAGGGTGTAAGGGTTTAGGGGCTAGGGTTTAGGGGTTTAGGGGTTTAGGGTTTAGGGGCTAAGGTTTTAGGGGGTTTAGGGTATAGGGGTTTAGGGTTTGGGTTTAGACTGCACTTGCAATGTTGAAGGTCTTGTAGGGCTCATCCGCAGCATCTCTGCACCCTAATGTAAGAACCTGATTAAGAAACCTTGGGCCTTTATTAGGGTTCCTTATATGAATCCTACTATTTGGGGGTTATAGGCCCAAGGTTTCTTAATCAGGTTCCTACATTAGCCCCTCAGACCTTAACCCTCTTTTTCCAAAGCCCCACACCCCAAACCGTGATACAGGGTGGGATTCCAGGCTAATGTGGAGGATTGAAAATCAGTAATAGCATCCCCTTGTTTTCGGGCTCTGGGAGTTTGGAAATATTTCAGACCGTAAACCCTAAGCCCTGAACCCTAAGCTCTGAACCCTGAAGCCTGAATCCTAAACCCTGGCCAGTCGCCTGGTATGGAAACGGGCAGCATCATCATCGAGCTCAAGGAGAAGAGGCGGTGGAATGACTGGTTGAAGCCAGTACTTATAGTGTTCTTAGGAACTGCGAACCCCCCTTTTGGTCCTATAAAGATACGTTTTCATAATGGTTTTGTCATAAACCTCCGATTGATTATGAAACATGATACGTTTGCTTGGGTTCTCTATACCAACAATGGGCCGCCACTTCTTTGAAGTTTGGCCTTTCCGAAGCTGGAGGCCCACGAAGAAACTCTGTCACATCTGTGGTGTGTGTGCATTAGCAGAGGGACAAACTCCAAGCGAGAACCCACAACCCTCAAACACCAAGACCCTCAACCCTAAACCCTAAACCCTAAGAAATCGGAGCTCTGAGCCTCCAGCCCTGCTCCTCCTAAGCTCTCTGCCTTCGAAAGCTCTGGTCAGGCATCCTCTCTTCGCACGCCTGGGTAACGAGGCTAGGGATTCGGATAGAGAGTGGGTCTGAGCATGGGGTTTTACTGGGTTTTGCAGTGGATCATTGAATTGGGGTTTCCGCATTTGGGCTCGTTATCGAGAGCGCCTGCGCAACTTTGGTGCGGTCCCGAAGCTAAGCCCATTCTTTCTCCGCAAAGAACAGCGACAGAAGCTGTCGACATCTTCACATGTCTGTACCCGAGCTGCAGGCCCTAAACCTTGACCATTCCTAAACCCAAAACCCGAAATTCCTACAACCTCGACGCGAAGCCTCCGTAGCTGTCTTGGAGGATTTGTTCCCAATTTTTTACTCCGATTTCCTTATGTAAACCCTTAACAAGATGACGCTTACGGTAAGCCAAAAAGTCCCCTAAGCAATACATGCCCTACTTAAAGAATCATGAGACTTAGTAACTAGGGTTATTACTAGCATAACTATACTTATAATTACGTAGAACCCCAATTAAGGTACCTATAGCCATACTTTCTAAGTCCCATGATCCTCCAAGTAACCCTACAGGCCTAAAGCCTTACACCCTATCGTTGGAGGATTTGCTGGTGACCCAAAAGGTCTCGTCCGAGTCTCAGATTCCTGTAGGGTTCCTGTTTGGACATTCGGCTTAGGGTCTAACGGTCCAGTGAGGATTTTGAGGGTGCGGGACTTTGCCGTCAGGTGCCTGGGGTGTCAAAGATTCGTAGAAAAGCGGTACGTCGGGTTAACAATGTCTTCCTGATTCTGCTTTTGCGTTTTGCAGTGGGTGGGTCAACAAGCTGCTGGCCAACAATATCCTACATTATCTAAATCCACACCAAGAATAATCTAGGGGCCTTACTAATTACCTACACTATTTTGGGGGATCCTTATTATAAGGATTAGAGTATAATATACCCCTCAAAGCCTATTCTAATTATTAAGGCCCCTGTGTTACCGCTTACTTCCCAGAGTTTCGGATGTTTGAGGTCAGGCAGGATTTCGTCTGTTGACAGTGACCCGGAGACCGGCAACTGGCTTTGAGGGTGTGGGGCTACGAGGTAGGGAATAGGGTTTAGGGTTTAGCCTTGGGTTGCTTTTGCAAATCTAGACTCAAGCCGCACCAAATCTGAGCTACAGCAGCTACAGTCAGTCCTCAGCAGAATAGGGCCTTCCTCAGGAGGGACATCGTTTTTGTTTAATCTCGGGGTCATACGGTCGTCTTCGTTGGTGTTTACCCAGGGACCATGTCTTGTTGGGTGTACTTGTGGCATTATGCAGAACTCAAGTCGGGGGGAGAGCTCGAACTCTCAGAGTCAGAAGCCAAGGTGAATTTTCAACAGCCCCCTGGAAACGCCTTTAACGTGAAGTGCAAACCGCACACCCCACATGTTGAGAAACATCTAGAATCAAGAAGCTACAACAAGAGTTGCCACAGTGACCGTAGCAACACTTGTATTAACCTCCAAACACTAGCCATACCCACGTTAAACAGTTATGAGAACAGTAATATCAGTAGGCACTCAGCAGAAAGGGAACCCCAACCAAATCCCAAACTTAAAACCCTACAACCCTAAAACCCTGAAGCCTTGAACCCTAAAGCCCAAACCCTAAATCTAAACCCCAACCCTAAACCACAAACTATTGCTGAGTTTTCCACAAGAGGCTGCTCGACGCTCTCTGTGGGGTTCACGTCTCTGTGAAGTGCGCCGTGCCAGGGGAACACCAGGAAGTGCTTAGGGGTTTAGGGTTTACGGTTTCGGGGCTCGGAAAGTTTGGGGCGCATGCTGAAAGGGTTGTAAGGTTTCGCAAGTGGCATGTGCATAATATAGGGGTTGGAAGAGTCAGCTAGACAATTCCTTAGCCTCTGCTTCTGGCAAAGTAAATTTAGGTAAACAGTTAAACAGACGAAAATACATGGCTAGATACCTACACGCACATATGCATGCATGCATACATACATACATCATTACATACATACACAATTACATACATACATACATACATACATACATACCTATGTATGTATGTATGTATGTACGTATGGTGGACGAACGGATATGTTCATGTATATGTACGTATTCATTACTTCATTTGTTTGTCCTGCAACAGGGGTTTAGGGTTTAGGGCCCCCCCCGAACCCTGAGCTACGCCCAGATTCCCGAAAACGGTACCCCCTTAATTAAGGAATATACCTTAGATCATATCAGGGGTCCTTCTATAATTTAAGGTATATGCCGTAATTAAGGCGCAAGACACCTACACTACCTCGCTTCGAATTCCGGTGCTATTACTTGATGAATAACGCAGAGTCCTGAACAGAGTACGAACATCCCCTTTTAGTCCCCGCTTGAATACACACCCAAACCCTATACTAATTAAAGCTCCAGTTTTGTGTAGATGCTCTATTATAGCAGGGATCCTCTACAAGAGGCCCTCCATATTTGAGAGCCAACGTAGACCCCTCTGATCAATGCCCCCGTTTCTTTGGCCTTAAATGGTCGCACCAGGATTCCTCTTTCAATCCTTATCAAAGGAGGTCTCATGAAGCAGGTTCTACATTTGGACTCTAGTTGAGCCGGTTGTAGCATTCCCACATCACCGGCCCAAGCCGTGTTGGCATCCGTCAACGCCCGCCTAAAGCCCTAAACCCCGACTGAACAGTTGAACAGTGAGTTGCCGGGGGCATGGCCTTGGACAGCAACGGAACTTGATGTTACACGTGAGCCCCCCCTGATTTAGTGACCCCCAAATTTCGTGAAGCTTCATATGGCAGAGCTTTCGCGACGCCACGGCTCCCAACAGAATGTGCCACTCAGGGTTGAGGGTGCGCAGTAGAAGGATCGTTCAAGGCCATTCCCAAAGCAATAACCGCCCCGACATCGCCATGCCCACACGGAATATCACGTCTCAAAGCCTCAGCTCAGCCCCACTCCGAAGAATAGACCCCCATAGGCCCACTGTCTTTCAACTTGAGGCCACAGGTGTAAAGCCCCGTCCGTATCCTCGACCTCAAGACTCAAACCCTTAACCCCAAGTCCTCAACATCTATTAAGGGGCTCCCCTTGGGGCCCCCCAGAAAGCGACCGAGCCAGCCAAAACCGGCATGGCGCCATGGGCACCATTGCGTCTCAAGCTGGCTGCAGCCCCCCGGCTTGTTATGGTGGGCTCGCGGTTTCGGGTTCAGGGTTTAGGGTTTGGTAGGGTTTAGGGTTCAGGGCTTGGGGCCAAACTTAGCGGCTAAACCCAACAAATTCTAGATTCTTAACCTCAAAACGACCCTTAGGGGGGTAGTGGGGCGGGG
>BGNK01000208.1:63278-85361 GCA_003297005.1 Symbiodinium sp. clade A Y106
GGGGGGGGGGGGGGGTAGGTGACCATACTTCCTTTCCTTAAATAGGCCTTATTAAGTCCTTATTACGGGTATTAAGGCCCCTAACCCCCTCCCCCCTACCCCCCTAAGGGTCCTTATGATAACCTCAAGTCCCCAACCTCAACCTAAAGCTCTCACCACTAAACCCGGAAGCCTCCTCTCTAAATCCCAAATTCTGAGCCCTGCGCCCGAAACTTTCACACCTTCAACTCAAGCCCTAAACCATACCTAGACCCCCCCAACTATCCTCGAATATACCCCAAATACCACTATGAAGGGCCTTAAGGGCTCTATTAAGGGGCCATTGGGGGTCCTGGTAGCTTCTCTCTAAAGATTACATGTTTCAATCCCTGGTCTGCGAAAGCCCGGCTCCTCATGCTCGACTCCTTCACCCTGAATCGGTTTAGGGTTTACTAAAGTGGCCTTAATAATTACCTATACTATTTTGGTGGTTCCTTACGATAACTATAGTATGATGGGCCCCAAAATCCCTATTCTAATTCTTAAGGCCCCTACATCAACTCCGTTCCCACGCAATCCAAACTGCCGGGTATCTGTGTTCTGTGACTGGCCTGGGGCAGGTCGACTAATAGAGGTCTAAACCAATCGCAGAAATCAATAGCAGAAATGTAACATCGGGGCCTTAATAATTCGAATAGGGCTTTGGGGTATACTATACGATACATATAATTAATCAGGAACCCCAGAATAGTATCGGTACTTATTTAGGCCCCTGTAGTACCTTATGGCCTCCATTCTGCTATGGAATAACAGGCGCCATCATGCTTTTTGTCAAGACCCTACTTGGAGGATCATGGGACTTAGTAAGTATGCTTATAAGTACCTTAATTAGGGTTGTAAGTGATTATACGTATAGTTACCCTAATAGTAACCGAAAGACTAACTCCCATGATCCTTTAAGTAGCCCTAAACCCTAAACCCTAAACCCTAAACCGGGAGGAGGATTCCCGTGGTTCGATCATGCAGGGCACCTTTCTGCGGGATCAGAAAGTACGCCGAAGATCAGGGGTCCCCTTTCTGGTTTGGGGTTTAGGGTCTTAAAGGGGTTTAGGGGTTTAGGGGTTTAGGGTTCAGGGTTTAGGGGTTTAGGGGTTTAGGGTTCAGGGTTTAGGGGTTTAGGGTTCAGGGTTTAGGGGTTTAGGGTTTAGGGTTTAGGGGTTTAGGGTTTAGGGTTTAGGGGTTTAGGGTTTAGGGATGCTAGCAAGGATCCTAGTATCTGGGGTGTAGGGTCAATTCAATCCTCCGCTGGAGCCATGTGTCTGGTGCTTGCTAGCCTATAGATGCAGGAATGCATGAATTCGCAACCGTAGGATACATATCACCCGCCTGAAATTGTCGTACGGATTTGCAGGAGACTGTAACCCCAAACCCAGACCTGCACTCCCTAAGCCCCAAACTCTAACTAACAATAGAGCCCGAACCCCGCAGCCGCAAAAAGTTGTCAAGGAGTTTTGTTTCAAGAGAAACCCTCGACTGAACACAAGGTTGCGAGAAGGGCACATGCTGCAAGATCGTGGAGGTCAGAGGGTTCAGTCACCCGGAGGGGGAGTCGGAGATGTTTCGTTTTCTTAGAATAGTTTTGAAGAAGAGTAGAAGCAGCAACATCAGCAGTAGTAGTCGTCGTCGTAGTCGTAGTCGTAGTCGTAGTCGTAGTCGAAGTCGTAGTAGTAGTAGTAGCAGCAGGAGTAGCAGTAGTAGTAGTAGTAGTAGTAGTAGTAGTAGTAGTGGTAGTAGTAGTAGTAGTAGTAGTAGTACTAGTAGTAGTACTAGTAGTAGTAATAGTAGTAGTGGTTAATAGTATTGTTAATAGTAGTAGTAGTAGTAGTAGTAGTAGTAGTAATAATAGTAGTAGTGGTTAATAGTATTGTTAATAGTAGTAGTAGTAGTAGTAGCAGTAGTAGTAGTAGTAGCAGTAGTAGTAATAGTAGTAGTAATAGTAGCAGCAGCAGCAGTAATGAGAATAGCATGTCTGACCATCGTCGTCACCACCAATATCATCAACCTCATAATGTTACATAATCATAACCATCGTCCTATCCAGTCATAATCATAACCGCAGCTGCAGCAACCCTGCGACTGTCCCAATTTCTTGGTTTTAGGGTTTAGGGTTTACATGACATAGCCCTAAACCCTAAACCCTAAACCCTAAACCGTCGTCCAGTGTTGTATTAGTTACTTCCGGGTTCTTTGGGGTGGAAATAGAGTGCAAAGGCCTAGGTCAACCGGCATTTCGTGTGCTTTGGAGCTTCCCTGCGAAGAGGTTCCACGTCTAACCTCTCAGCCACTCCCTACATGTATCGCGGACCCCAACATCCTAAGACCGCGAAACCCTCCCTCAAAAGCATGCAGCCTTGAAGCAAAAGCCCGCAACAGCACGTCAATCCGACATTTCGGTCTAAGCTTGACAGCCCTTGGCTTTCAAGCCTATCAAACCAAACAGTCGCACCCCTCAACGACGAATCTCAAGTGTGTCCCCGCCTCCAGTTGAGTCCCGGCGAAGATGCAGAGATACGGCAAGTCGGTGAGGTCAGAACGGGGGGGACTCCGGGTTAGGGAAGTTTTGGATTAGCCGGTTTTGCGAAGGCTTCGGGCTTGTCGTTCCGAGATTGATACCATCATGTTCGACAGCTCGGTTCCTTTCCTACACCCTAACCCACCCTACGAACCTACCTAGCGACCTGCGGGTGGCTTTGCCTTCTACCACTGACCACGACCTGTACACCTTTGTCGTCGCGACGTGTGACAGCACCAAGATCAAGCAGAGTTCTCTGTTTTACAAGATGATACAGCCAAGAGAGGCGGTGTCTTGTGTTGTGAGCTTGGAGTGGCGGGCATCCAAACGAGAGCATTCACAACCTCATTAGCAACTGTAAACAAAAGCCTTGACTGTGAATCTGCGGTTAGGCAACGCTTCGAAAGTCCAGCTCGGCAGTCAGCGAGAGTTCGGCGAAGAGGCTTGGGGGGAGGGCTTCGATCGGGGATGTAAGGCTTTTAGGGTTTGGGGCTTTAGGGCTTACAGGAGGCGAGGGTCTCGGATGTGGAATTCGATTTTATCGTACTTAGGGTGCAGTGACTCAGGCTTGGGGTTTCGGGCCTACATGCGAGGTTGCCAGTGAGAGAAGAGTTGTGAGGTGAGTTTGTGTGTGTCTGTGTGTGTCTGTGTGTGTCTGTGTGTGTCTGTGTGTGTCTGTGTGTGTCTGTGTGTGTCTGTGTGTCTGTGTGTCTGTGTCTGTATCTGTGTTTGTGTCTGTGTGTGTGTGTGTCTGTGCGGCTGTGTCTAAAGGAACCAGCGTGACGGTCAGCCAGAAGGGCTTTCGATTTCAGCTGACTGAGCAAAGGAATCTGTAGAAATAAACGTCTACAAGCAAAGCCTTAAACCCTCATTCCCTGAACCGTAGCAGTGCGCCCGAAACCATGGTTGGTTCACCCAGACAGCGTGCGCAGCGGCCAGCGCATGGTAACCCCATCCGCAGATGATCGCAGGGTAATATAGGGGCCTAATTCATATACTTACGAAGACTATTTTGGTATTCCTGACTATAGTAAGTCTAGTATAACATACCCCAAAGCCCTATTCTAGCTATGAAGGCCCCTATGTTAAATTTTCGCCCCGTATTACCTCCATCGGCTACCTTAAATGGGAGCTCCATAGCTCGAGATTCATGTGCAAGTTCTTGAGGCTTTCAAGCAACTGCCGGGTACCCCAAACCCCAAACGCTCGAATGCGAAGTTTAGGATGCAGGGTTTAGGGAATCCCAGTTCTAAACCCCCGCCTCTGGTGGCAAGAGTAGGGCCGGCATTAGGGTTGTGCATGTCGGCTAAAAACAGTTAAAAACCCTGTGCGTGCGCAAGCTCGCGCAGGCGCAAGATACACAACATACCAAGTAAGTCGAAATGTATGTTAACTTACGGTTTGTGAAGGGGTTATGTTGACGTGAGTGAAAACCCCTGCGAACGCAAGACGGCGCAAGGGCGGGCGCAAGCTCTGTCCCAATGCCTGGGCAGGGCTCCTTTAATTTAGAACAACATCCCCATGATGACGCAGCCTTCGACCTTCGATGCTACAGCCCCGAGCCCACTGTTGGCCCCTTTAAAGGAGCCCTTACAGGAACCCTTAAAGGAGCCCTGTATGTTACAGGAGAGTGCAGCTCAGATCAGCGACCAAAGAGTATCG
Organism: Symbiodinium sp. clade A Y106; assembly: GCA_003297005.1. Lineage (NCBI taxonomy): Eukaryota > Dinophyceae > Suessiales > Symbiodiniaceae > Symbiodinium > Symbiodinium sp. clade A. Next base: position 67,492 of record BGNK01000208.1, read on the forward strand.
CTACGATGAGGGGCATCAGAGACACGGCAGCAAGCAACGTCGAGTTATACAGAACGGCTGTAAGAAGTGAAGCTACGCGTCCGCAAAAGCTTCGTGATGGTGTGGGGGACACGGATCAGCGAAAGTTTTGTACTGGGCAAACTTGGGCAAAAAATACTTTCAGATAAAATGCAAGGCGTACAGGTCCCAAGCCCGCTATTGCATAAAGCCACAGCAAGCTCCAGGGAGTGCCCAAAGCAGGTTCCGAAACAACAACAATAACCAGTAACAACAATAACAATAATCACCATTGCGATTACAACGACGACGACTGCTGCCACTAGCACTACCACTACCACTTCCACTGCCACCACCAAGACCACTACCACTACCACTACTGCTACTACTGCTGCTGCTGGTACCACTACTACTACTTCTCCTGCTCCTCCTCCTCCTACTACTACTATTACTGCTACTCCTACTCCCACAGCCATTGCCACTGCCCCTGCCAGACTGCCAGACTGCCAGACCAATGCCACTGCCACTGCCACTGCCACTGCCACTGCCACTGCTACTGCTGCTGCTGCTGCTGCTGCTGCTGCTGCTGCTATGGCTACGGCCACTGCCACTGCCGCTGCCGTCACTGCTACTGCTGCTGCTGCTACTACTACTGCCATGCATTGTCACAGAACTCGGTGAAGCTTCACCCACCTGCTGTGATGATACCACAGGTAGCCAGCCACACGATCTCCTAGCAGGGTTCAGGGCCTGCACCTCCAATTCCCGCATAATGCGCTTCTAATTGCTAGGACATCTCGAGCCATTTTGGCGTCTTGATTCTCAGCACTCAGCCACACCGTAAAGATTGGCGGCGTTTGATTATGGAGTTTGTCTAGACCGTAAACCTGCACGAGCCTGAAGACATTACACAAGAGCAGTGGGCTCCGCTGTGCGGGGTTGCCATCGGTCAATGTCACTTGCCGTGGTACGTTCATTGGCGGTTGTGTTACTAAATAGCAGATGTTCTGACTATTCTCATTGTTTTGGTGACGAAGATGAAGACGCTGACGCTGATATGAGATGTCGCTGGCGACGTTGACTGTGACGCCACGGTCTATCTGCGGGATGTCCCCACAAACCCCGACTAACAATATACGTGAAGCCCTTTTACAAAACCTATGAAATCACAGAAGCCAATAAGAATACTACGGACGCTGTAAAAAAGAGAAACACTAAAAAGCCCGCTAAACACTCCTGCAATAGGAGAAAGGCCTTCTCATTTGACATTGCCTTACACAAGCAGCCTTCTTATGCCGAAGCCCTTAACCCTAAACCTTTCTGCCGAGGAAGCTCCTCACCCAAAATGAGGAAGGAGAGACTGGTGCCTTGGTAGAAGCGCGGGTTTTTATATAGGTGTCCCCAGAAACCTCAACACTTTTTAGGCTCAGTCCAGGAATAGACCTTAGATTTTATAGGGCTTCTTGTCATATTGCGCTTTCCGGTCAGTGGCAAGGTTTGTTTATAGGGTTTGCGAAAGAGTCTTTCAGGTTTAGACGCAAACCGGCATGGGAGGAGCCCCTAAACCCCTAAACCCCTAAACCCCTAAACCCCTAAACCCTAAGTCCTGAAACTCCCATGGGCCGCACCGACTTTGGGTTCGTCCCATCGGATCGGGTGGTTGAGATGCAAAAGCTACGAAGCAAGGATCATGGGACTAAGTAACTTGGGTTATATATTTCTTTCTTCTTTTTGCTAAATTAATCGCTTACACTCATTCCATTTCGTTTCATCGTAATTGAGCAAAAGAAGACAACACAAAGAAGGACATCAGACCATGAGGTAGAAACTGGAGCTGGACGCTAATTCTTGACCCAACCGCTTGTACGGGTGAACTCGTGTGTTGAACTAAGTGAAGACAGACAATGAAGAGAAGCATGAACGGAGGCGTGCGTTCCTCACTTAATTGAAACACACGACAAATTGAAATGACTCACAAGATCGACGTGTGTAATCGAATATTAGGGCAGATATACTTATACGTACTTATCACCTCAATTGAGGTACTTATAACCATACTTACTAAGTCCCATGATCCTCCACGTACAGGACGCCACTCCTAGGCGGTTTAGCGTTGGGGGCTGTAGGACTTTCGGGTGCACGGGCTCTACCATGCCAATGCCATCCCCATGCAGTTGAAGATTCAATAATTTGGGAGTTTAGTGGTGTAGACTTGAGGACCTGGATGGGGCGTTCCTGGGCTGCGCTAAACCCTAAACCCTAAACCCAAAACTCTATAGGGGTTTAGGGTTTTTTGGGAGTTTGGTGGTGTATGCCAACCCCAAGCACCCACGAACACCAAACTCGTAGCCCCGAATCCCAAAGATCCTAAACCCGAGGCTCAAGCTCTAGGCTTTCTCAGCAGCACAAGCAACGCAAAAAGGAAGCAACACTTGAGCGCAAAAACATGCAAAGCAAATGCAAACGAATTTGCTCGAAGCGCGCATAGTCTGTGGCGCAAGCAACAAATTTTTCAAAGGGCCCAAACACTTAGCCCCCTAACCCTAAACACTCTCTTTCAATTGAGGCACTCTCGGTGATCTAGACTGGCTTAACTGGCTGGTCGCGAGCCATTGGACGTACTTCAAGAACTCGACCCAAAAGCTCATGAAGGAGGCAGGGCACTGGGTGTAGCAACTGTTTTTAGCATGCTGTTTTTGGCATCTTTTCGCCACAAGGGTCTTATGATGAGCTCATGAAGGTGGAGGTTAATTAATTAAGTCTTTTGAGCAGATTTTGCGTTTGAGCCGTCAATATCAAAAGATCATTAAGGGTTTAGGGTGTCAGGGTTTAGGGTTTAGCGTGTCAGGGTTCAGAGTTGAGGGTTTAGGGTTTCAGGGCTTGGGCTTTCAGGGCTTCAGGGTGTAGGGTTTCGGGTTTAGTGCTTGAGGGTTTAGGGTCTAGTGTTTAGGAGAACTCCTACACCGAGAGTTGCTGAACAACGGACGCTGATGCTTCTGCATTTTCACATTCTCATGCTGCTGCATGCGTCGCTGCATCATTACCGAACCCCAAGCCACAAGCCGTGTATCCTAGATCCTTAAACCCTAAGCCCTTTACCCAATACCCTGACCCCCAACCCTAAACCCCATAAGCCCCAAACCCCAAGCTCGAAAACCCTAAGCCCAAGGGTTTGGAGTAACATAAACCCGAAAAACCCTCAACCCCAAGAACTAAGCCCGAGAAAACTGGAAAGTAGCGTCTGGGTTCGATTGTTGGTAGAAGACCCAAAGAATGCATAGATAGCTAATGGGAGAACTTGAAGCATTTTGACCCTCTGGGCCCGGGTTTGGAAGAAGAGAGATTGCAGGGGTGTAAGGTTCAGGCTAGGGTTCAGGGCTTAGGGTTCAAGGGAGAGGATTTAGTAGTTAGATCAGTGTTGGGTTCAGGGCACGTCCTTTGGGAGGTAGCTGTGAGCAGCGGTCTAGGGCTTAGGTAGAGGGCTTCACGGCCCAGGAAAGTAGACCTGAAGCCTAAAGCCCCTGAAACCTCCAAGGCCCTGGAACCTAAATGCCTTCGAAGCCCTAGTAAAGAAGCTTGAATAGCTAGTAATACTATTCCTTAAGGTGTCTGTGTCTTATGACAGCTACACTTTAATTTACCTCAGAGGCCTGTTCGAAGTGTTGGCCCCAGCAGTAAGATTGAACTGCACCCTAAACCCTAACTCCTAGACCCAGAACCCTAAACCCACGTTCCTTCACGACGCCCTAAACCCTAAACCCAAATCGCCCTAATCGCCCTAAGCCCCTAAACCCAAACCCCAAACCCACGTTCCTTCACGAAGCCCTAAACCCTAAACCCATAATCCCTAAGCCTAAACCCTAACCCCTAAACCCGAAACCCTAATCGCGCTAATCCCTAAACTAGCATGGGCCAGGAGCTGGAGCCCATGATCCAAGCGGCTCTTCCTCCACCTCTAAACATTATCGAGTTCAAGGCTCGCGCGAGGGTTTGAGGGTTGTTTACAGGGTCTAGAGTTTTAAGTTTTTAGGTTTTCAGGGTTTTGGGGCTTAGGGTTGAAGGTTGAGGCGGGTTTGGGAACTTCGAAACCCCTTACAGCAAGGGGCCCCTTTGAAGGAACTTAGCTAGGGCTTTGGGGGTTCGGGCCTTGGCGGTTTTTGAGGGCTTGAGGGTTTATGGGCCTCAGTGCTCAGGGTTCCGCGGTTCAGTCCTGTTAGTTTAGGGTTTCGGGCTTCAGTCTTTAGTTCAAGGGTTTAGGGTTTAGGGTTTAGGGGGTGTAGAGCTCTAGGTTGAGGTTGAGCGTGGAGGGTTGAGGGTACCTGGCCCTTGATCTTGGGTCCTTCCACCATAGCTCGAGCCCGAACGCAACTCTTGTGGCGACTCAACAAGGCCCAGCCCAAGTAGACGGGGGCCAAAGATACGAAAGGAGAAGAAGAGCGTGCGCATCACTTTGAGCGGAAAGAGGTGAGCAGCGCAGAAGAGACACAACACAACCAAGAGTAAGAGGTTTAGTCGTCGTAGTACTTGTGGTGGTACTCATACGCTGGGGTGGACTAGATAAGCTGATGGTAATTACTTTCCCGCAAATTGCCAAGAGTCGTCCTCACCCTTCAGACAGCGAGGACGCTTTTTGTTTAAAGGCTTTTTCGCATCGCACTGCAACCCACGAAATCTGGGCCCCGAACCCCAGACTCTAAATCCTTTCCAGCAAGCCGAACTGTTAAACCTCACAGGAGACCTTCCAAAAATCCTAAACATAACAGTTGGATAATATTTGTACAAAAGACAGAGATAGATAGACATACATATATAGATATATATGTATATGTACATATATGTCTGTCTGTATGTATGTATGTATGTATGTAGGTATGTATCTCTCTCTCTCTCTCCCTCCCTCCCTCCCTCTCTATACATATATAGAGACCCTTAATAGTGACCCAATCCTGGATTGTGGCTGTATGGGGGCAGTACTCAACGTAGTAGCCCATGAGGGTGGTTGTCAAAATTAGGGTCCCTTTTTGGGTTCTTATTATAATACGGCACCCTAAACCCTAAACCCTAAACCCTAAACCCACCCATGACTAGGAGATCCACCTGGGCGACCGAAAACCGGTCCTCGGGCCTATCCAGACTTTTTTTGAGACGCAGCACCTTGGTTTCTTGGGGAGGTTTGGGGAGTTTAGGGTTTAGGGCTTAGGTGTTTAGGGTTTAGGGTTTAGGATTGGGGAGTTTAGGGTTTAGGGCTTAGGTGTTTGGGGTTTAGGCTTTAGGTTTGGGGAGTTTAGGGTGCTTAGGTGTTTAGGGTTTAGGGTTTAGGTTTGGGGAGTTTAGGGTTTAGGGCTTAGGTGTTTAGGGTTTAGGGTTTAGGTTTGGGGAGTTTAGGGTTTAGGGCTTAGGTGTTTAGGGTTTAGGGTTTTCCCAAATCCAAACCCCTCAAATCCCAAATCCCGAATCCACAATAGGGTTTAGGGTTTAGGGTTTAGGTTTGGGGAGTTTAGGGTTTAGGGCTTAGGTGTTTAGGGTTTAGGATTGGGGAGTTCAGGGTTTAGGGCTTAGGTGTTTAGGGTTTAGGGTTTAGGATTGGGGAGTTCAGGGTTTAGGGCTTAGGTGTTTAGGGTTTAGGGTTTAGGATTGGGGAGTTCAGGGTTTAGGGCGCAGGTGTTTAGGGTTTAGGGGTTTAGGGTTGAAGGATTCAGGATCTGTTTTGGATGCCACTAAACTCTACTTTAGGAGCCTTGATGATTAGAAGAGGGCATTTTGGGTGAGAGCATAAAAAACGACACAGGGACTGCACAAGGAAGAAAAAGTATTGCTAACTACTCCGACCCCTTGTTTCACCCTGTAATATTCGGGTCTGAATAATTCGTAGGCATCTTCCCTTATAACCCTCAAGAAACTAAACTATCGTAGCTCCAAACCCTATTCTCATTCTGAAGGCCTTACATCATGAAGCATCCTGAACCATAAAGCCAGAGCCTACGACCCGGCCCTCGAACCCGAACCGCAAAAGCCCAGAACCCTTTACCCTTGAACCTAAACCCGAATTAGCCCTAAACCTTTATAAGCCCTAAGCCTTCAGCCTTAAACCCTAAAGCTTCAGCCCTCGACCCTGAACTCTGTAATTGCAAGCCTCGCAACCCCCGACCGATACAGAGGGTTTGCTTTAGCTTCAGAGCCCAGGGATCACGGTTGAAGGTTAAGGGTTTTTGGTGTAGGCTTTGATTCGGGGTTTAGGGTTTAAGGTTCATGGTTTAGGGTTTAGGGTTCTACTCCTGTGCTTCGGGTTTGAAGGTTCAAGGCTTTGGCTAAGACTTTAAGAGATGTTCTGGCTTGGAGGGCTAGTCTCACGCCCTCCCAAGCCCCGCGCTGGAAACCCTAAACCCCACACCTTCGGCCCAAATCCAGCGTCCTAAACCCTACACATCGCAAGGCCTATGTCCGAAGCCCCAAGGCCCAAACCAAAACCCGAAGCAGCAAGCCCTAAGCTGAGGAATGGCTTCGAAGGCCTGAATATTGATACAAACGAGTCTCGGCCAAGTTTGGGTCGAGGTTGTGGTTTAGGGTTTAGGGTTTTGGTATTCCAGGTGGGCTTGGGATATAGGGGTTCAGGTTTTCGGGCTCTTTGTCGTTTGCAAGATCGGTTCCCTCACGCACTGCTATAGTACGAACATGGCTTGATCATACGGTCTCATATTTGCTCTGTATGGTTTCAGATGATCTTTATGTGGTTTCATATGGGCTTTATGTGGTTTCACATTGGCTTTGTATGTTTTCATATGAACTTTGCATGGTTTCATTCGGGCTATGTATAGTTTCATGTGGTTTTATATGGTTTCACAGCATCTTATGCAAGGGCTTTGTACGGGCCCGGGCGCCAAGGTAACCTGGCTGTGCGACGGCAAGATTATTCTTCGAATCGGCGCGGTGGAGCTTGGCATAGCGGCCCGGCCTTCTTAGGGCCATGCTTGGAGGATCATGGGACTTAGTAACTAGGGGTCTTATTAAGGTAAGTATACTTGTAATTGCTTAAAACCCCAATTAAGGTACTTATGCCCATACCTACTAAGTCCCATGATCCTCCAAGTATTCACACTAGGATTTAGGGTTCAGCGTTCAACATCCCGAGAAAAGCCTTGTGCACCTTACTAGTTTGAGGGACTGAAGAACCAGCTCAGAGCAGGTTGGCAGGAGAGAAGCATCGTGCCCAGTCTCTATTGTCAGGATCCTACCAGTGCAGTGTTTGCGATTCCCTTCAGGATCGGTTCTCGGATGTCCTTAAAGTTTGGTTTAGAGATTCGTTCCTTTGTGTGTGTGTGTGCAGCCAAAATCCTGAACCCTAAACCCTAAAGTCCTAAAGCCCGTAGCAAGCAACCAAAACCCAAACCTGCAGATGCTTGCGGCTGAGGAAAATTTTTCGCTCAAGGGCAGCGTGCACTTGCGACTGCGGCCCTTGCTTGAGACGCTCTCTGCCAGCAAGCCTAGACACCGGCAATCAATTGACAGGTTGCTTTAACTTACCCAGAGGGTCCATATACACTACTATTATGGAATTAGGTCCCCAAAACCATAATGGGGATGGTCTTTTAGGGGCTAATTCCATAATAGTAGTGTATGTGAACCCTTGGGCTGGTTGACAAGACCACCGAGCTGAGTCCCGAATCCAAACCCTATAGGTCCTATACCTTCGATCCAGAAGCCTCATGTAGTATCCCGCCACTCGGAAGTTGAAGCTTTGAATCGAAACCCCGCGCCTAACTCTGAACCCTGCCATCTACCAGGTTTGGGGGTCAAGGGCTCAGGGAAAGACAATACGAAGATGCACATGGGTTCCGCCTTTCACGGCTGAAGGCTTGAGGGTGCTGAGGATCCCCAAAACTCTACACATTCTCAACCCGGGGCTTCGGGGTTGTAGGTTGTAGGGTTCAGGGTTCAGCGGAACTTCGTGTCCGGTCGAAGCTGGGGAAGCAGTCGAACATGCAGCAAGTCTCCTGAACCCTAAACCCTAAATCCTAAGGGTCCGCCCGACTGGCAAGCCTTCCTCGCTTGAAGAGTAAGGAACTCTGAAGGATGCTATGACATGATTGATTGCTGAGACTTCTACATTAAAATCATACTGGTTCCAAGCGCCTGGCCGGCCTCACCCTAAACCCAAAGCCCTAGACCAAGAAAGTGTGCGCGATGTCCCCGTAAGCCCAAACTTGACGCCACCGTGGAGCCGAAGGTCTGAAACTCCAAAACCCCAATTCGGTTTGGGTGTTCCGGGGTTTAGGGTTTAGGGTTGAGGATTGAGGGATTTAGGGATTTAGGGTTTAGGACCCCGAAACACCACCTAAAACCCCTAAGCCAATCCCTTCTTTCTGAGGCTGCCTGTGGTGGGTGGCATGCAGATCACCATGCTGTCTCCACCAATGACGCACTGGACTTTCACAGGCTTGGGTTCTGGCGCTAGCGCGCGCCATCCATGGGGGGTACCAGGGCTTCACACTACCTCTTCGTTTCAATGGCCGTCCATACTCTGTGGGTTTATGGGCTCCTACAAGGGTTTGCAGGGTTTAGAGTGCAAGCTTTGGGGTTTAAAGGTCGGGTCTTTGGCTTGACTATGTGCTTGGGTTCAGGCTCAGGTGTGCAGGTTTTGTGGAGTTGTGGTGTTTTGGGGTTCTCGGGCAAGCGCCTTCCGGGCAATCTGTGCTTCCATTTCTTGCGCGATGTCGACACACCATTATTGGGGTAACTATACTTAGTATTATATACTTAGAACCCCAATTAAGTATTTATAACCATGCTTACTAAGTCCCATGATCCTTTAAGTACTGCTGATTGAGATGTCCTTGCAGGTCGCCTCAGTTGTATCTACGTCGTCCATAAGAAGAACTGGCCCCAGCATTACATCAACGATTATGGCACGGAGTCGTTGAAAAGCAGCCCCAACACAGTACAAGTCATAGCAATCATACTACGCAGGACCTCTAGTACCACTAGTGCTACTCGTATTTCTAATGCCAATAGTTCTACTGGTACTGCCAGCACTACTGCTAGTAGTAGTAGTAGTAGTAGTAGTAGTAGTAGTAGTAGTAGCAGGAGTAGTAGTAGTAGTGGTAGTAGTGGTAGTAGTAGTAGTAGTAGTAGTAACAGGAGTGGTAGCAGTAGTAGTAGTCGTCGTCGTCATACTACTACTACTTCTGCTACTACTACTACTACTACTACTACTACTACTACTACTCCTGCTGCTGCTACTGCTGCTCTCACTCCCTCCTGCTCCTGTCCCTGCTCGTGCTGCGACTTACTACTACTACTACTACTACTACTACTACTACTACGGCTACGACTACGACTACGACTACGACTACGACTACGACTACTACTACTACTACTACAACAACTACTACTACTACTACTACTACTACCTACTACTACTACTACTACTACTACTACTACTACTACTACTACGGCTACGACTACGNCCTACCCCTACCCCTACCCCTACCCCTGGCCCTACCCTACTCCTACTCCTACTCCTACTCCTACTCCTACTACTCCTACTCCTACCCCTACGCCTACTCCTACTCCTATTCCTATTGTACTACTGACTACTTATCACTACTACTACTACTACTACTACTACTACTACTACTGCTACTACTACTACTGCTACTACTACTACTGCTATATACTGCTACTAACTTACGCCTGAAATTCCAAGCCGTAGCCGAAAAGCCTGCTCCCTGTGCGTTGTTGCTAGGCGGATTGGCATTGGGACTGAAGATGGACATCGTCACACGGACATGGGCTCCGGGTTCTGGGTTCAAGGTTTTAGGTTCAGTGATCATGGTTTAGAAGTTCGCACGACGATGTTTTGGGTTGCTGGGGCGCCAGTCTGAAGCGACTCAAGGGCTTTATGGTACTATCACGACTTTGTCATCCACTACAACGCCATATTAAGTGCTTTTCAGATTTTGGTTCGGGTTCCCTGATCCGAGGCCCTGAACTTACACAAGCCCTAGGATGCCTTAAGCATCGGCCATGGTTTCGATTTAATCCTGCGGGGTTGCGCTTGGATGTCTAGGCCCGAGAGGTTTACCCGGCAGAAGATGGTGAGCCTTAACCCTCGAATTCTGAACCCTTTACAGCACCTTCGGGTTTAGGGTTTAGGCTTACAGAAGCCGTACAGAACCCTTATAGGACTCTTACAGAAGTCTAGACGCTCGCAGAACCCTCAATTTCATGTGATTTCGGGGTGTCGAGCCTCGGATCTGAGAGGTCGGGGTGGTCGAGTTGGAACAGCTTCGAGGAGTATGGTATTCTGCCCTAAACCCGGCGTTGTAAGCCCTTACTTGTAGCATTTTGGGATCTGCCCTAAACCCTAAACCCTAAACCCTAGATTTTTCATGTTGGTTCAATTGTTGCCAACTCCTGGATTGAAATCCCTGCCTCATCTCGAAGTAATATAGAGGCTTTAATAATTACCTATACTATTTGGGAGTTCCTTATTGTAATATAACCCTGAGCCCTAAACCACAAACAGCGAAGTATCAGAAGCCCTCGGCCTGGCTTGATCCACACCCCGAGCCCTCTGAGACTTTTCTCTCAAGAAACATCTCGGGGGTGTTCTCCAAAGGATCCCTCAGTTACGGTTGGGGTTTAGGGTTCAGGGTTTAGGGTTTAGAGTTTGGGGTTTAGGGTTGCAGGGGGCTGACACGAAGGAGAACCCTTGGACAGCATCCATCCTAACAGCCTGCAGGACCCTCCGGAAGGTGCTGGCAGACATCCTGAGTGACATGCTTGTGGTGCCTGTGGCAAAAGCAGAGCTTCCACGCTTCGGCCGAACCCCGATACGTTATTGTAGTTGTGTTGCTCAGCTCATGACTATGTTCTGGATTGCGCAAGGTTCGTTGCAGAGGCAGTTTTCTAAGCCAAGAAGCCGCAATGGATGCCTTTCCTAGTGCTGTCAACCCTGATCCCCGAGGTCTGTCTCTTGAAGACAGCTTAGCGAGGTCACAAACAGGCCTTATGCTAAGTAGATGGCGCTGTGTTTCGAGCTTTGGGCGACGTGGAACCGGGCTCTGCTTACCCAGAAACTCCAACATCCCCTATCTTCGGTCGCTTGTATCCTATATCTTACAGCACATGGTTCTTTCAGCACGTGGTTTAAGAGAGGGACCCAAACCCCTAAACAGTTCTGTGGTGTAGGGTTTAGGATTTCTGGGATGAGGGCTCTTGTCATTCACGGCTTTGAGGTTCAAGGTTCAGGTCTTTTGGAAACCCTAGACCCTAGACTCTCGACCCCAAACCCTTAACCCTAGACCCTAAACCCTAAATCCACAGCCCCGAAATCCAAGACCCTACATTCAAGACCTTAAATCCAAGACCCTAAACCCTATACCCAAAGCCAACCCTTTAAACCCTGAACCCCAAACCCCTAAACAATTTCTATAAACCCTAAACCCAAAGCCCTACATCCTAGACCCTGAACCCTAAACCCAAAGCTCTAAATCCTAAACCCTAAACCCTAAACCCAAAGCTCTAAATCCTAAACCCTAAACCTTAAACCCTGAACCCAAAGCCCCGAGCCCAGGTGCCGAACCAGATCTTCGTGCACTGGCTCGAGGCCCAACATATAGGACTGGACCTGGACACCCTGGAGTACCTCGACGCGGGTTTGGGGCCTATAGTATGTAATAGGACAGAATAGTATGTATTCGTAAATAACAGCATATGATATGAGGCATATAGTATTTACTAGTACATGATAGTATATGAACGCATAGAACAGTATATATGATAGTATATACGATGTGTATAGTACCCTGAAGTCCTCGTGTCAGCCCTCAGGGTCAGCAGGGCTGTCGGGTTGAAGGTTTAGATGGTACTTAAAGGATCATGGGACTTAGTAAGTAGGGTTTAGGGTTCCTTTTAAGGGTACTATAGGGTTCTATAATATGGTTCCTTAAAGGGATCTATACGGGTTCTATACTGGGGGTCATGGGACTTAGGAAGTATGGTTATAAGTACCTTAGTTGGGGTTATAAGTAGTTGCAAGTGTAGTTACCTTAGTAATAACCCTAGTTACTAAGTCCCATGATCCTCCAAGCAGAGAGTGAGGGCGTTGGGGAGTTTCGCCTCAAGCGGTGCAGGGTTTAGGGGTGCTTTACGGTTTTTTTGAGATTAGAGTTAGGTATTGAGGTCTTAGGGAGTTTAGAGTTGTGGCCTCGGGGTTCAGGGTTTAAGGGTTTACGGTTTGGGGCTCGCGCCCTTATGTCTGCCATCAAAGCTCTGAGATGTTGCTTCCGTATTGCTCTCATTCCTGTTTTCATTCCCGGAGACTCCATAATGCCACAATGCATGAATGCCGTATCCCTGAAACGATGATAGGAAAGTCTCCAGGCTACCGTAGGGTTTAGGTTTTAGGGCTTAGCTTTCCGAGTCAGGGGGTTTAGATTATGAAGCCCCTTAAAACCCTACAAAGCCCAATTCATCCCCTCATCAGTCAAGGCCCTAATCGAGCCCTTTCAAAGGAACCCTATTCAAACTATTGAGGCCCCTACATTAGTTGCCTAGGGTTTACAGACTCAGAGATCTGATCTTCGGCTTGGTTGCAAGGTAGAAAGATCCGCATTTCCAGGACCCCCCAATGGCCCTTTACTGGAGCCCTAATAGCCCTTAATAGTGGGTATTTAGGGTATATTAAACGGTAGTTGGGGGGTTCTAGGTCAGGGGCTAGGATTCAGGGGTTTAGGGTTTAGGCTGCAGCCGTTTAGGGTAGTCAAGAGTCTTGGGTTGATGGTTTAGGGTTTTGGGAGGTGGAGGGGTAGAAACAGGGAAAGTATCCGGAACTTGGAGTAGACCTGGTTCCCGCGCGAGGAATGAAGCTAGCGTAGCCGGGCTCGAGAAAGCACCTTATTTCCTAAACCCTTCACTGCAAATTCTGATTTGGCAATTTCGCTTCTCCAATCTGGCAATTTCCATTCTAAACTCGAAGCTCCAAACCCTAATCCTAATCCTGAACCTTAAGCCCTGAACCCTCAATCCTAAACCTCAAAACCCAATGCCTTTTCCCACCCCAAACTTAATCCTGAACCTTACGCCCTGAACCCTCAATCCTGAACCTCAAAACCCAATGCCTTTTAATTTTCCCACCCCAAACTACAGTAGAAGCCTAAAAGTTGGAAACCCAATGGTCAATCCTTAAGATTAGTGTATAGGGAATCCCAGCACTATTTGGGCTTAATCCGGTTTCCAACTTTACGGGGCTTACTGTAGACCTTTAAGCCGCCCTGACGCCCTGAAATCCCTGAGGTTTCCAGAGCCCGAGTTCCTGATGCGGCTGCTTCCCGCTGGCATCTGGATCTGGGTAGTTCTGTCCCCTTTAAGGTCCTTAGGGTTTAGGGTTTAGGGTTCAGGGTTTAGGGTTCAGGGTTCAGGGTTCAGGGTTTATGGTTTAGGGTTAGGGTGACCCCTTTAACTTAGATAGTGAACGGGGGAACTTTAAACTTTTGGGCCTTATATATTAGCTCTATTTTAGAAAGTTTGAACTTTTTTGGGCCCGGTTGTTGAAGAAGAGTGTTAAGGTCCTTATTATAGGTACTGGGGTTGGAGCAGAGACCAGGTTTAGGCGTGTAGGGGGGTCTAGGAGTTCAGGGGTTTAGAGGTTTAGGGGTTAAACGGCCCGAGAAACCCTTAACCCCGCAAACCTTTAAACACCCTAAACTCCTAAACGCCCCTACACCCGAAACCCTTGAATTCTGAAACCCCCACGAAACTCCTAAACCCCTAAACCCCTTAAGCGCCGAAAAGCAAGCTCGAGGATGAAGCCATGGTTTAGTCGAAGCATAGGAGATCTGCTGATTATACATGGGTGGTTGTCAAAATTAGGGTCCCTTCTTGGGTTCTTAATATAATACGGCACCTAATATTTGGGGTACCCAAAAAGGGACTCTAGTTTTGATTACTACCCACATGTGCCACAGCTTCCATATGATATGAGGCCTGGTACCAAAGAGGCCTTAGTTAATTCCTATACTCTTGTGGAGTTCCGTACTATCTTAAGGGGCCCCAAAACCCTGTTCTAATTATGAAGGCCTCTTTTGTACACTACCCTTTGTCGATCCTTTATAGTAACCCTTAAAGGACCCATTAAAGGACCCCTATTCTAATTATTAAGGCCCCTATGGTACATGAAAAATGGAATTTTATCTATTCCCAGATGGATCGGGGGGCCATGGGACCTCCATTCCATGGGGCCCTCAGCCTCGCATCCTGAACCCTCATATGGGGGCCTCAACAATTACCTATACTATTCTGGGGGTTCCTCATCATACTTATAGTATCATGGGCCCCAAAACCCTATTCTAATTATTAAGGCCACTAATGAGAACAGCGATCACAACAAGGCCACTATGTGATGGATTTGGGTTTCGGGTTTAGGCCTTAAAATGTTCGAGAAGCCAGACCTTCCAAAATCCCTTGGTTAAGGAATATGCCTTAAATTATATTAGGGATCCTATTACTTTTTAAGGGATTTTGGAAGGTCTGAGAAGCTTGGAACCGCATGCGCCATGATGGAACGGTTTGCTGCAGTGTCGTGTCCGCTGGGCGGCTTCTCCTGCACTGTTTTCGGGTTTAGGCCCTAAAACCTTTAGGGTTTAGGATTCAGGATTTAGGCTTCGGGGTTTAGGGTTTGGGGTTTAGGGTTTGGGGTGCTTCGTGATTTACGAGACAAACATGAGGAGGGGTAATACGTGGTCGTCTGGAGAAGTGGCCGGACAAGCAGAGGAAGCAGAATACAGAAGCCAAGGCCCCCCAACCCCAAACCCGTAAATCGGGAAGCCCCAAGCCCTAAAGCCCTAAACTTTGAACTCCTGAAGTCTATAAAGCCCTAGACTCCGAAGAGTAAAGCTCAAGGGGCGTGCTGGATGTGACGGGCCTCGCAGAGACTTGGTCCCTGTGTGGTTCGCGGTCGTCCGGGAACCCGGCCTTGCGTGCGGGATTGCAAAGGATTAGGGTTTAGGCTTTAGGGTGGGTTTGAGTTTGGGGTTTTAGGGTTTTGGTCTTAAGATTCGGGTTTTAGGGTTTAGAGTCCAGGGCGTCTAGAAAATTGTTCTCAAAGCTCCTTGGAGGTCTTGTGCTGCATGATCTGGTGGCCATAAGAATGGGGGATCCCAAACCCATCGCATTCTCAAGGTCAGGTCTGAGGTTGTGGGGTTTTGGGGGGTAAGGGTGTGAGTGCATCCCGCCACGGTCTCAGACCTTTGACCATGAAGCTTGATGAGCAGATCATCCTCGTAAGACTAGTGGTCATGATGCCGACGAGGCCGCGGTGAAGGTCCCATACTGCTGCAGTCTTGAAGTCGTTGCTACCAGTTGTCATTAGAAGCAACTTCTTCAACAGTGGAGTGTATGGATTTCGCAGCTGATACTATAAGAGGTGTTTACAAGTGGTACTATAAGGTGCTATAGGGGGTGCTACAACGGCACTCTGAGGGGTGCTATAAAGGGTACTACTTTCGCAGCTGACGATATCGATGTCGTGGCAGTTGCTCGTGTGGCGATCCTTGGAAGTTAAAGAGTTCATCTACCACTACTACTCCTTCTTTTACTCGCACCTCTACTATTGCTACTACTGCTATTCCACTAAGGCTTATTTACTACTACCACCATCTTCTCAGCCTGTTGGGTTTGTGACGCGAGACCTCGAAACCTTGAATCCCTAAGCGCTAAACTAGCTATCGATTTGGGATAAGCTTATAAATTCCTCTTGTTGTTGAATATAGAGCCCCAGTTATAAATCATTTTGGGGACTGTTGAAATCGACACCTAGTAAGCACCGACGCCACAAAACTCGAGGAATAAGCCCGAAGGACCCAAAAGGATTGGCCCTGAAGCCCCAAGCCCTGAAACCTTCAACCCACATTAGCTCTACCTAGACCCCCCAACTACCCTCCAATATACCCTAAATGCCCACTATTACCGGCCAAAGGGGACCTATTAAGAAGCACTTGGGGGGTCCTGGTACACCCTCAGGACCCGAAAAAAGGACACCAAAACACCTCAACCTGAGGATCCAAAGCTGGACCCTGAAGACAAACGGGAGTTTACGAAATTAGGGATACCTTATTTCAAGATCCTTAGGGTACTATATTAGGGTCCCCTATTTTCGGAAACTGCCAAGCTGCTCGGCTTAATCTCCAAAGCCAGCAAGCTCCAAGGTCGGAAGGCTACGCTATGCTGCAGGTGAGCCCTTCAAGCCCTTCCTTAAACCGCCCAGAGTTTCGGGTGTTCGGGATTTGAGGTTTAGGGTTTGGAGTGTAGGGTTTGAGGGTGTTGTGGGATTAGTTCGGGTCTCTACATTGGATTATTTGGGGGGCTTTATGGGGTTTGGGCTTGCGGCCCAGGGCTCAGGGCTTCGTGGATTGAGCTCGGGCTTGAGAGCATGGTTGGTTAGGGTTTAGAGTTTAGGGTTTTGGGGTTTTGGGGTTTAGGGGTTTGGGGTTTGGGGGTTTTAGGGTTTTGGGGTTTCCGATTTCGGGGTGTAGGGTTTTGGGGTTTAGGGTTGACCGTCTGGCTTTTCGGGCTTATTTGCAACCCGCGTCCTGCGTCCTGCACCCTCGGCTCCTTTTTGATTGCGACAAAGCGCTTTCCGCCTCACCTTCCACGGCACCGGCTCGGTTGTTGAAGACTTTGACAGGGTGCAGGCATACTTTCAGCCGGACACCACGTTGCTCTGCACCTTCAAGCTGATGGGCGGCGGTTATGTCCGCCAGACCATCGGCAATAAAGCCCAAAAAGCCCCAATCCCCCCTGGCCTAATACAGGGGCCTTAATAATAGGGTTTTGGGGCCCATTATACTATAACTATATTAAGGAACCCCAAGATAGAGTAGGAATTTATTATGGCCCCTATATTATAGTACCCTATAGATCCCTTATAGTAACCCTTACAGACCCCTTTAACGGAACCCTAGAAACCCTATTGCCCTGGGCATCAAAACAGCCCAAAAGCCTTAGATACGGCTGATGGACAAAATCCTGCATTACTTGAAGTACCCTAAACTATGGGAATTATGGTATATTCCTTATAATGGGTAGTGCAGGATTTTGTCCATCAGCCGTAGTATGGTCTTTGGGCCCAAAAGCCTTAATATATGAGTCCTTAGATTCCCTAAACCCTATAGATCCCCTTTAAAGGACCCCTTCTAGATCCCTTTAAAGGAACCCTATATGAGTCCTTAGATTCCCAGGGTAGGTAGGTATTTATTAAAGCCCCAAACACTTCGAGGACACCTGGAACTTCAGCCCCACGGCTTAGAACCGGGGCCTTCTTCATTAGGGTTTAGGGTTCAGGGTTTAGGGTTTAGGGTTTAGGGTTTAGGGTTCAGGGTTTAGGGTTCAGGGTTTAGGGTTCAGGGTTTAGGGTTCAGGGTTTAGGGTTCAGGGTTTAGGGTTTAGGGTTTAGGGTTCAGGGTTTAGGGTTTAGGGGTTTAGGGTTTAGGGTTTCCAGAGTGTAGTATCTTCATGTGAGCGGCCGTCAAAATTATGGAAGAGCAGAGTTAGTCTACAGCGGACATGAGATAAGCATAAATCGAGATTTGATCTGCAGAACGATAGGGGACACGAGAAAAACGATAACGCAGCTANAGCGGACATGAGATAAGCATAAATCGAGATTTGATCTGCAGAACGATAGGGGACACGAGAAAAACGATAACGCAGCTATGCATGTCAGAGTCAGGACTCTAAACGAGTCATTTCCAGTATTAAAGTTGTACTACAACCAAGCACAATCCAGCCTGAGCGCCAAACGAGCCATTTCCAGTACTAAAGTTGTACTATAACCAAGCACAATCCAGCCAGGACCCCAAACGAGGCATTTCCAG
>BGNK01000208.1:85484-96385 GCA_003297005.1 Symbiodinium sp. clade A Y106
TCAAGCACAATCCAGCCAGGACCCCAAACGAGGCATTTCCAGTACTAGAGTTGTACTACAACCAAGCACAATGCAGCCAGGACCCTAAACGAGGCATTTGCAGTACTAAAGTTGTACTATAACCAAGCACAATCCAGCCAGGACCCCAAACGAGGCATTTCCAGTACTAAAGTTGTACTACTACCAAGCACCTCTAGGATTTCCCATCCATGCAAAAGACCCAATCCGGACAATCTTATCCTAACATTGGGTTTGATCTGCAGAACGATAGGGGACACGAGAAAAACGATAACCCCAAGATCAATGTCCCTTCGTCAAGCCAGTAATTTTGACCGTGGCTCATGTAGTGTAGGATGGATGGTCGGAGTATTTATTGTGGCTCCCTAGTATAACTCTCTTATACTCGATGCCAAGAATACAGTGAAATCATTGAGGCCACCGAATTTCTCCCGTTATCTTGTCCGAAAAGCTGATGCCTTAACCCGAACCCTAAACCGCAAAACTCTAAACCCCAAACCCTACACCCATGTAGACCCTAAACGTTAAACCCTAAACCCTAAACCCTAACCCCTAAGCCCTAAACCCTAAACCCCAACCCTGAACGCTGAACCCTGAACCCTTAACCCGAAACCCTGATCTCGTGGGTTTTTTCGGAGGTGGGGGCCCAGACCTTCCAGGCTCCAGCCAAGAGGCAGGCTTTACGGTTTAGGACTTTTAGGATTTCAGGTTTAGGGTTTAGGGTTTAGGACTTTTTGGATTTAGGTCTGGAGGGGGGGACTTCTGGACTCTTGGGTATCTTTTGTTTTGCGTAGCTTCACGAGTTCTACAGCCTGCGCTACAGCTACTAGCACTGCCATTGCCCAAGTAGCGCTGCTTTGGCTACTGCTACTCCTGTACTGCTACTGCCTCTGCTACTGTTACAGCTACCGCGCTTCCACCTAACTTATGAGTTTGTGTTTATGTATGTATGTATGCACGCATGAGCATGTGAGCATGTGAGCATGTGAGCATGTGCGCGTGCGCGCGCATGTGTCTGTGTCTGTGTATGTGCATGTGCATGTGCATGCGCATGTGTATGTGTATGTATGTGCATGTGCATGTGTATGTGTACATGTAGGCGTATGTGTCTGTACATGTATATGTACATGCATATGTATGCTGAAATGTATATGTGTAAAACATACATGTATATATGTATATATATATATGTGTATATATATGGACATATATATATATATATGTATGCATGTATGCATTATATATAGATGTGTAGATATATATATATAATACACACATATGTGTGTGCATGTGTATGCGTATGATTATATATGTATATGTATATGCAAATGTATATGTATATGTTTCTGTATATGTGTATGTATAGGTATATGCACATGCATTTGCATATGCATATGTATATGTGTATGTGTATGCATTGTTATATCCATGTGTATATGTATATGTATATGTGTATGTATATGCATATGTATGTATATGTATATGTATATGTATATGTATATGTATATGTATATGTATATGTATATGTATATGTATATGTATATGTATATGTATATGTATATGTATATGCATATGCACATGTATATGTATATGTATATGTATATGTATATGTATATGTGTATGTATATGTATATGTATATGCATGTGTAATCATATATATATATGTATATATATATATATATATATATCCGCACACACATACACATGTATGTATCTCTCTGTCTAAAAAAGAACTTGTTGATTTTGAACCTGCGGATGGTCCTGAGCTTGCTTGATCGAATCCAGGTAGGTCCGTTGCTTGGAGCCATCAAAGAACTTTAAAACCTTAACCCGAATATCTCCACGAGCTCGACGACCTTAGGAGACCTCTTCCAGCATCCTGAAATCTAAACCCCAAACATTACGCTATAGGGTTCAGGGTTCCCCAAACCACAGGCAGTCGCGTGATGATGGCTGGTACGACATCCTCGTTTTCCACGCGGACCAGCATGTTCTGAGCTTAGAGCAGGCTGTAATCCCTATGTATACTTATTATGCTATAGTATAAGCCCCCCAAACCCTACGCTGATTACGGATGCCCCAATGGTTTGTAGTCGAAGGGCCGATGAGCTGTTGGAAGAGAGTTTTGTATCGTAACGCTTCGTAGTATTCCGTAAAGGGGGTGTGTGCATGCGGGCCTTATTCAGTAGCAGCATGAGTTTTTGGAAGTTAGGTTACTGTAAGTACAGAGACCAGAGTATCTCCAGGTCTAGAAGGTCCTACAGCAGCTGGGCCGGCACGACAAAGGCACAAGAAGACCCTGAACTCTGAGACTCCAAGCCCCCCCCCCCCCCAAAAAAAAAAAAAATAAAAATAAAACGCATTGTGGTCCGAATCTCGAAAGCCGTTGCATGTCCACGCATGGCGCGGCTTAGAACCGTACTATTCCCATTATTACTCTTATTCTTACTGTTATTATTGTAATCATTTTTACAGGTGTTCTTAGTTCTTAATGTTAATACTCTTGTTAATGTTAATAACATATTTGTCACTCCTCAACGCCAGGCCCTTGGGCTTGCGACCCAGAAACAGCCTCAACCTAGGATCCAGGGTCGAGGATTGAGGGGTTAGGGTTTAGGGATTAGGGTTTAGGGATTAGGGTTTAGGGATTAGGGATTAGGGTTTAGGGTTTAGGGGTTAGGGTTCAGGGTCTAGACCACAGCATGCCCGCCATCCCAAACTTCATCCCCTTCCGACAACCCGGTGTAGGGTTAGGTCGGCTTGGTTTTAGGGTTTAGGAATTAGGGTTTAGGGTTTAGGGTTTAGGGTTTAGGCTTTAGGCTTTAGGGTTTAGGGTTTAGGGTTTAGGGTTTAGGATTTAGGGTTTAGGGTTTAGGGTTTGGGTTCAGTTTAAACTGCGACCGTACCGGGGCTCAGGCTCGCTGGCCATGCCATGTTAAGCTCTTCGGCCTGCAGGTCTAAAATGAGACCACAACCCGCAACCTCAGACCCAGACCCTCAACTCTAACTCTATAGTCATGTCAGTGATGAAATTCCTGAATAAAGTCCTTCTAGCGTGCAGAACCCTCCCAATGTAGTTGTTGCTCCTTAAACCCTAAACCCTCAGGTTCATGTGGAGGTCTTTCAGCAGAGTCTCACTTCACAGGGAGCATCTTGTCGGCATGCCTCTGCGAGGGTCTTCGAGAATAGGGTAATCGTCGAGGCCTATGACAGTGACGGCGCCGCCTCCTCTTCCTCCTCTTCCTAATACTTCGAGCACGACGACTACTACTGTCGCTCCTCTCACTACTGCCTCGACTGCTACTCTTGCTACGCCAGCTGCCGCTACCCCTGCCGCTGCTACTACGGCGGCGACCACTGCTACCGCTATACCTGAGGCTATCACCGCTAATACTGTAACATCTACAAGCATCACTACTCAATCTCATTGTTGCTCTTTACTTCTTTGTTGGTGTTGGTGTTGTTGCCGCTGCTGCTGTTGTTGGTGTGGTGGTGGGGCTGCTGCTGTTTCTGCTGTTGTTCGTGTTGCAGCTGTTGCGCTCACGGCGGTTGTTGCTCTCCGTTCTATGAGTAATCATACCCGTGTTGTGCTGTTGCTGCTGTTGATTATTTTCGAAGCTCATACTCTGCACGATTTTCGAAAATGGCCAGCTAAAGCGCGAGTGTGAGAGAACGAGGAGGAAAGGATGGCGAACGAGACATAGTGACAGAGAGTTGGAGAGATGCGGAGCGAGACAAAGATTGAGAAAGAATCCGCTCTCTACCCTCAACCCTAAACCCCTAAAGCCCTAAACCCTTAAGCCTAAACCCCTAAACCTAAACCCAGGACCACGTGGGCGTCGTCAAATCCTTGACTGTGCAGAAGCTCCTTCAGGACCGGTCCAAAAATAACAGAAATGCTGATAATAAGCAGTAGTGTCAGTTATAGTGACAATGGTAGTAAGAATGGTACTCGCTATCGTAGTCGCAATCGTAATGGCAATAGCAATGATAACGGTAATGGTACTAGTAATAAGTAATAACAGTCGTAACAGCAATAGTAACCCTAATGGTAATAGTAGTTAAAGTCGTGTTTGCATGCCTCCTCCTCCAAGCTCAGAACCTTTCCCCACAAGAGGCTTCCACCCAAGCAGCGTCAAACTGTCGCAAGTGCATGTCCGGTTTGCAAAGCTGATAGTAACGAGAGGGCGTCCTGCGTTGCACGTCACGACGGGGGGACCTTAGAGCTAGATCCTCGTCCTGAGCACTCTTTTAAAACCGCGTATGGTCAGGCTTCATGTTCTGCCCGAGATATACGAAAAGAATGGCAAGCAGAATTGTGAATACGAACGCTGAGCTACCGTCGTGGCACTTGGTCCTGTAAGTGCCATCTCCATCCATGCCCGATGGAGCTTGACTCAAAACTGGCAGGCTGTACAGCCCAAAGGGTCCTAGGTACTGTTATGGGGGATACTTTCCCAACTTATAGAAATGCTTCCTAACAAAGAAACCCTACATTCTACTATACAGATACTTCGGACCCTTTGGGCAGGCAGTCCTTGGTCCAAGCCTGAAGCTATCCCTTATACACAAACATGAGCCCTAGACCCGAAAACCCTAAATCCCTGAACTGTAAACCCTAAACTCGAAAGCCTTGCACCCTGAACCCTAAACTCAAAAACCTAAAATACAAAGTCTAAGTCCTAAACCCTAAAGCCTAAACCCGGAAACGTAAAGCCTAAACCCTAAAGCCTAAACTCGAAAGCCTAAACTCGAAAGCCTAAAGCCTAAAGCCTAAACCCTGAACTCTAAACCCTAAACGCCCCAGACGAAAGCCACGGCGAGGATCCAGACTCCTGGTGGTCCCTCACTCCGCGGACTCCTAGGACCCCCAGGGTTTAGGGGTTTAGGGTTTAGGGTTTACTATAGGGGCCTTGATTACCAATACTTTTTTATTTGTGGGGGTTCCTCATTATAATTATAGTGTATTATACCCCCAAACCCTATTCTAATTATGAAGGCGCCTATATCAGGGGTTTAGGGGTGTAGGGGTTTAGGATTTGGGGTTAGGGGTTTAGGATTTGGGGTTTAGGGTTTAGGCTTTGGGGTTTAGGGGTGTAGGGGTTTAGGATTTTTGGGGTTTGGGGTTCAGGCCTTGAGGTTTGGTGTTAAGAGGTTTAGGGGTGTAGGCTTTGAGGCTGAGGTTCGTAAGGCGGAAGGATCACCAACACTATTCCTCACAGTTCTTTATTATAGTTATAGTGTATATTTCCTCACAACAGCTCGTGAACAAGATGCCCGCAAAGTTGGTCGGCCAGCTTCGTAGCATATGGCAGGCAGCATACCAGGACAAGGAAATCGAGCACTAAGCGTTTGCGGAGTTTCTCGGGCGGAACCTATGCCGAGTGCAGTGCTGCTTGAAAACAGTGTATCCTATTGGACTGCCTGGCCTACCAATCCAAAACCCCAAATCCTAAACCCCTAGACCCCTAAACCCCTAATGTAGGCGCCTTAATAAATAGGATAGGGTTTGGGGGTAGAATACACTATAATTATAATAAGGAGGAACAGAAGTTCACCTCTGGTCTAATTGTCCAGGCCCAGGGAGTTGAGTTCCGGTTTGTGCCGGCCTTCAGAGGGCTCAGGGGTTTGGGCTCCAGGGTTGAGAGTATGGAGATTTCGGGCCCTAAAACCCTGAATCTTGAAGCCCTTGAAACCCTACACCCTAAAGCCGGAAGTTTCAGAATCCTCGGAATCGCTTCGTGCAGGGTGGATTCAAGACTGAAGGACGCTCACCAAGCTCGTATCTTGCGGTGTGTAGAGTTTAGAGTTAGGGTTTGGGAGCCTTCTGCCGACGGAAGCCCGAAGCCCTCAAGACAGTGCCTTGCCGGGCGTTCAACGGTTTAGGGTTTAGGGCAGTGTGGCTTTCTTGCGAGACTCAGCCATCATCGAAAAGCTTCGCAAAGGGACCCCGGTTGTGATGGAACGGCTAATATGGAACTTCTTACTTTGGAGGTCCAAACAACTAACATCAGTAGCCCCTTATAGTTATAGTCTTGATATAGTGATATGATAATGTATCCCACAGGGCCATTCCCTAAAACCTCAAACCCTCAACCATTCCACTTATTAGCGGCCCCGATATTATCTGTAGGGTTTAGGGTTTAGGGTTTAGGGTTTAGGGGCCCCGATATTATCTGCCTTTGAACGCCAAACGATCCGCTCGAAGCAGGAGGAAGAAGACGACCGAGTCCGACGGCGACAATGAAACGCCATCTGTTCATTTGACGCTCGTCCTTTAGGTTACGTATGATTTTAAGGCTTAGGGTTTAAGGTTTAGGATTTTCAGGTTACGCAAGATGAAGGGTTTAAGGTTCACAACGGTTTAGGGTTCAGGGGGTAGGGAAGTTTACGAGGTTCTACACCCTAAACCCGAGGGTTTTGATTGAGCCACCTCAAGTTTTTCGAGATAAGGAACCCGTTGGCTTCAAGGGCTGGGGTCTAGGGCCTAGGGCTTAGGGTCTACTTGGAGGATCATGGGACGTAGTAATTAACTGGGGTTAGAATTACTTCTACCTCGCAATACATAGGGCAAGCCTATTCAAACCCTTGTTGCTAAGTCTCATGAATCTTTAAGTAATGTATGGGTCGGAATAATTGCCAATATTTCTCCTTGCGGTTCCTTAATTCCTTGACAGCAGTATACTATCCTTTACCCAGAAGTCTTAAATTATCAAGGCCCACATGTTATGGAGCCCCCTATAGAATCCTTTATTGTGATAGTAGAAAGAGCCCTGATGAGGCTGCCATATTAGGGCCCACAGATTTGGTTTCTCCCGGTTGCCAAGGAGTGCCCAGTTCTTCTTGCTGACGGCGTCGCTTAGTCGAAGAGTGTTATAGGGGTTTATAATAGTATAAGATAAGATAAGATAGGATGATACAAAGTACTATACCATACTATGCTACACTAGACTATACTTAGGGTTTAGGATTTCGGGGTGCTAGTGGCTGGGGCTCTAGACGAATATCTGGTTTCGTTTAGAAGCCTCAATACTTACCACCAATACTGTTCCTCGAGGTTCCTGATTATGATAATAGCCAGAGGGTCCATATATACTACTATTATGGAATTAGGTCCCCCAAACCATAATAAGATGGCTTTTCGGGACCTAATTCCATAATGGTAGTATATATGGACCCTCTGGGATAATGCTCCCCCCAAATCCTGTTCAAGTTATGGAGGCCTGCATTCGGGTAGTTCTCTGAATTAAGGGTCCTTTTCATAAGGGTGCCGTGCCATTTTGGGGATCCAAAAAGGAACCCTAATTTACAGTTGTCTGTGTCAAGGCTTGTTCTAGTTAGGTATGGCCCACTTCATTGTTTTGTCGTTTCGGGTTCAGGACTGTTTAGGCTTTAGGTTTTAGGTTGAGGGTTCAGGGTCAACGGTCGAGAGTTTATTGCACAAGGTTCGGTGTTGCGTTCGATGTTCACTTCTTTTCCTGAACTTGACCATGGCGACAAGCCCTGTTCACGAGACATTTTCTGGCGATTCTAGCGTGCCCTGACATATGACCCTTTACACTCCAAGCAAGAAGCCACAATGACAAACGTCCTAAGTCCAAGCATCTATTTACTAGGCATTAAAAACCCTCACCCTTCAACCCTAAACCAATACACACTACATTCTTAAGCCCTAAACCAGGCACCTCGGACGCTTTGAGATCACCGCCGTCTAGAGGCCGTAGGATAGAAGCCAAAGTATTTACCAATGTTGTTCCTTAGGGTTCCTATCCGAATTTGTTCTAGCATAGCCCCAAGAGCCTGTAAAAGCATTACGGCCCCTAGGTTATAGGGGCCGTAATGATTGGAATAGGGTCTAGGACCCTATAAGTCAAGGATTTCTTCCACAACCTCGTTGCTTCCCTCTTCGCGCGTTCCCTCTTCCATGCCGAACAGGAAGACGCCCCCAGAGATGAAACACAGCACTCCGAAACCGCCCAGCCCTTTTGGGAAATTTAAACCCTGAAGGGTTTATATAGGCCCTTGTTTGGGGTTCAGGACTCAAGCGAAACCCCCCAAACCCCTGAACCCTCAACAGAGCTTCCGGAAGGCAGGGTTGAGGGTCTGGGGTTTAGGGTTATAGGCGTGACGCTGTTGGAGGAGTGCCGCCTCTGTCCCAGCTGGGCGTGGGATGGCAAATCACCAGGCTTCCCGCTTCGAGGTTTGTAGGGTTTAGGCGGTTTAGGGTTCAGGGATGTTAGGGGTCTAGGGTTCAGGCTTTAACTAGCGGTTATTTTCGGGTTTTGTATGGTTTTCCAGGGTTGTATTGCATGGGGCTTCGATAGGCTTTTTTCAAACAGGGATTCAGAAAGAGTGCCGTAAGGGTTTGAGATGGGGTTTTCTCACTACTATTTGGGATCCATGTTACATTTCTGTGTTTCAGCAACCTTCATGCACGGTTTCCGTAAACCCCAAACCCCAATCATCCAGTGTATGCAGCGTTTCATGTTAAGGTGCAGGATTTCGGGTTCCCTGGTGCTTTTCGGGTTTGGGAGGTTGCCCGGCCCGAGCAAGGAATCGGGATCTACTTCATCTGTAATGTAGACCCGTCGACCCCCGATCAATAGCCCTCCCCCCATCCCCTTCACAGGGTTTAGGGTCTAGGGTTTAGGTTTTATTCTAGCAGGGATCTTATCACTCGGCCCTGTAAAGAAAGAGTGTGAACTATCCCAGCAGTCTACATTCGCCTCGGGGTTTTGATTTTGTGGGTTTTAATGTGTTCGCGTTTACGGTTCAGAGTGGAGTGCTCAGGGTCTAGGACTAGATATCTTGGGTCAAGGAGTCGGAGGCGGGAACTCCAAACCATACGGTTGATGGACAAAATCCTGCATGACCCTAAGGACCCTAAACTATGGGAATTATGGTATATTCCTTATTATGGGTCATGCAGGATTTTGTCCATCAACCATAAGCCCTAAACCCCAAATGGGCGCTTGAAGTTCGGGAGGGTCTGAGTCGAGGGCTCTGACCAGGTTTAGGGTTTAGGGTTCAGGGTTTAGGGTTTAGGGTTTAGGGTAGGGCTCTTGACGATCAAGGCAAACCGGTGCCTGATGCGAAACGTTTCAGAGTCGCCACTCGAGCAGTCCCTGATGACGCGACTGTCGCACCGGCACTAAACTAGTTGTGCTGGAAGCCGGGCCCCTCTGCGTATAATCATTTGGAGGTTGCGACTCATTTGGCTAAATACAATGCTGAATACGAGGCTGAGTGGGACGACCTGAACCTGAATACAAGACCCGAATACAAGAGTCGGAAAATTCGCTGTAGGAGCAGTACTATTCGTTCATAGTCCTTATTGCAGATATGCGAAATGTCCATCCGAAAACACAGCAACTTATTTGTTCTAATGATTAATGTCCCTATTCAGTCAAAATTCCGACTCAAACTTCTGAGACCAGGCTTTCATCTTCGTTCACCTCAGGCGCCGGCCGGTCGGTCCAGTGATGCTTGATTATCCTGGATCGTGAAAATCTCAGCACGAGTTTAATGCAAGGGGCCTTAGTAAGTAGAATCGGGTTTCCCCGTCTATTACAACAACATGATAATGAGGAGCCCAGCCCATCATATCATTGCGACTTAATCCGGCCTCGATATTGGAGCAACTTCAGCGATCAACAGCATGGTAGTAGTGTCAGTGTTCAAGAAAGCCATGACCACCTGTGACATTCACGCGGTAGAGCTCGATTCGCTACAGGCACCTTGGAGGAAGCCGAAACACGACGAACGTCCGACAGTCATTTCAAGGTCTTTTCGTGTAAGCCCCCATCTCACACAACCTGGGCCGTAAACCACAAACCACAAGAGGGGTAATGTAGGGGCCGAAATAACTCCCTATACTATTTTGGGTTTGTGATTATAACTATACTAGAATATTCCCCTCCTCATGGCTCCGATTTTACTCTCTAAGCCTCGTCCCGCACGACGTGAGAGTTTGGGAGCAAGGTAGGACTTGCTCGGAGGGTTTTTGACGGCCTCTGGGGTTTCATGGCTTTCAGGGTTTAGGGTTTAGGAGTCTGACCTGTAACTGTTTTTTGTTTCAATTGGGGGTTCAAAGGGGTTGAGTTTATTTTAACATACGGGTTAGATTGTTGAGGACTCCGGGCTCTGTTGATTCTTGCAGGACACCAGGGGGACGTAGTATATAGGTCGGGTTGTACGTAGGCCATGCTAAGGAGTGGCCTATCTTACAGCCTCTCCAATGGTCCCCGTGACGTTTCAGATAGGCCCCAACGATTGCGGTTCATAAGCCTTAAACCGTGACCCATTGTAAGCCCTGATTGTTGCAGGGGTTGCCGTGGCGTCATCCCGGAAGAGTGCCGCGGAGCAAGGTGCAACTGAAGCCTGGGTGCCCCAAAGCACAAACCCATGCCCCACACCCTGAACCCTAAACCCTAAACCCTAAACCCTAAACCCCAAACCCTAAACCCTAAACCCTAACCCTGAACCCCAAACCCAAACTCCCAAACTCTAGACCGAAAGCCTGAACCCTAAACTCTAAACCCGAAGCCCCACACCAGACCCTAGACCCTAAAGCCTGAGCCACAGCTCGAACCTCCTCCATCCCGAGTTTAAGGGTTCGGGGTTTAGGGTTTAGGAGTCTGAGTCTTTAAGATGTTTTAGGGCCTAGGGTTTCAGGTGTAGCTTGTTTAAAGCGGTGTGCAGGCTAAAACAAAGGGGCCTGTGTATGAGGTATGTCTAAGAAGTTTTTGAGATGGGCCTTCTGATGGCGGGTCACGTGTGGTGGAAGTGGTGTTTTTTTTTTTTTTTGCTGTGGCCCCGCCGGGTCTTTTTAGACCCGATGTAGTACCCCAGACATTTTTTGTTGTCTAAAAAGACCCGGCGGG
>BGNK01000208.1:97179-147179 GCA_003297005.1 Symbiodinium sp. clade A Y106
GCGCCCAACGGAGCGCAACAAAAAAAAAAACACTTTGCACACCCGGGGCCGACAGCAAAAAGTTTTCTAGAAACCAATGACGCGGGGCACGAGCAAAAAGGGGCCACAACAAAAAAAAACACCCTGGCCGTGGTAAGTATAACTCTGGGTCCGGTCTATCTTACGGTCTTACGGTGCGTTTTTCCGAATCTCCCATGCCTGAAAGCGTGAAGCACAGAGAATCATCTAATAGGATCCTTGAACCCCAAACCCTAAGCCCTAAACCCTATACCCTCAACAACAAACCCTGAACCCCAAACCAAAGACCCTTAGCCTTACGATGGCCACCCCGGAGGCCCCAGACCCGCCCCGGCGTTCCCTTAGTAACTCACGGTTTAGGGTTTAGGGTTTTAGTAGTTATACCACGGGTTGATGTTTTTGAAATATGTGGAGGGCGGCCGGAGCGCCAAGGGCACGGAGCTAGCAAAACAGCTCTGTTAGAAACCCTAAACCCTAAACCCTACAAGTTCACCATTGTAAGTAGACTTGGGAGTTTGCGAAAATAGGGGACCGTAATCTAGTACTCTAAATAGTAGGATCCTTATTATAAGGACCCCAAAATAAGGTACCCCTAATTTTCGGAAACTCCCACTTGGCACTCCGGGCCCGACGGACCGGGGGATAGTATTTACAAATCCGCACGTTTAAGAATCGTCACCGTGCAATATGTCCCCTAACCCTGCTCTGAGAGATAAAGTCGACCCTAAGCCCTAAGCCATTTTTCCCTCTCTCTCTCTAGATCCCCACTGCCCAAGCCCAAGACACTGACTCCACAGATCCTAGAGTCAGAGCCCTTATCCCTAAACATGGAGAGGATCCGCTTCAAATGGGAGGACGCAGAACAGCTCAGTAGCATGGCAGATCAAATGATCTTTAGCTTTACGGCTGGGCTTTTAAGTTCAAGCTTCCGATGTTTCTCGTCTCACGGTGTAGGATTTCGGGGTTTAATTATGGTTTCGGGATTATCGGATTACGCCTTGGGGGTTGAGGCTTTGTACGACCTTGTCAGGGTTTGGCGTTCCGTTTGCTAGTGTGCAGGGTTGAGGGGTTCAGCGATGGCAGGTTTGAGTTTTTAGGGCTCATTGGTTCAGAGTGTAGGGTCTATATTAAGGGCTTGTGGGTTCATGTGCCTGGACTTTGTGCCAAGGGCTGTGATTCAGGCGCCCTGAAGATGTGGTAGCCCCAACATCTTGGGAAGGCAGCTTCGTGCTCGAAGCTTTAGCATCATCTTCATCATCGTCATCATCATCGTCATCATCGTCATCATCCTCATCATCACTCTCATCCTCATCATCACCATCAGCGTCACCATCATCACCATCAGAATCAGTGAGCCATCATAAAATCATCACCGAGTCATCATTGCCATCCTTAGCATATTGCCCTTGTGGGTGTTTGGGATGTCGGTGCGGGATCCAAACCTGATGCATTCAAGAAGTTGTCCAGACATTCGCGAGCCGGCCCCAACACCAGTAACCCGGCCAGTAGACCATGGTACCCTTGTAGTATCCCTGATAGTAACCCCTAAACCCGTAGCCCTTACATTGAACCCTAAACCACCAAAGCATTGAGTCCTGAAAGGAACGCTCTCAGACTTAGGGTTTTTTTTGCTGTTTCAGGGTCCCTTTAAGGGTTCCTTTATGGTTTGGGGTTTAGGGTTTAGGGCTTCCTTTAGGGACTTCGGGGTTTTGGGCTGTTTCAGGGTGGCTTTGGTAGGAACTCAGCCAACTCCCGTCTTTGAAGGCAAGTCCTCCTTCTTCCAACCAGTGGAGGCCCACCTTTGAGTTTAGGGTTTGGCGTTCAGGGTTTAGCGTGTAGGGGTTTGGGGGTTCAGGGTCTAGGGTGTAGGGGTTTAGGGGTTCAGGGTTTAGGGTGTAGGGGTTTGGGGGTTTAGGATTTAGGGTTTAGGTAGACTGGAGGTTTCAGTGGGCTTCCGGTCTTGGCGTTCATACTTTTCTAGGGTTGGGGGGGGGGCTTAGATTGCATGCTTGCATCGCATGTTGTATCTTAGTTCTTGCTTTCTTTCTTTAGGGTTTGTCGTTGCGAGAATTCTACATTTTCTGATTTTGAGCGTCTTACGTTCGGGCGCAGTGTTGTTTTTGAGTTTGCGCTGGTTGCGGGGCCCTCCTCGCGAGCTTTTAGGACCTCGCTTTAAAGTAAAAACCTAAAAAACGAAAAAGCAAAAACAAAAAACCTTAAACCCGAAACCCAAAGCTCCACTACGCCCAGATCTTTTTGCCGAAACTTGGGGCTGGGGCCTTCCGGTTCTGTATTCTGCAGCTTAGTAGCTGAGTGGATACACTTTACACTGTTGGGGATAACGGTTTAGGGTTTAGGCTTTAGGGTTTAGGGTTTAGGGATAATACGACCCACTTTAAAACTGGAAGTGTACAAGTCTTGCAGCTTATGAACTCAGCAACTAAGGCAGGTCTGGGGTCTAGGGACCCTCCAGGCCCAAACCCCTAAGGCCTGAACCTTATGCACCTCAACTTAGGGGTACTTACAAATTGCTTTTTCATCTTAGGTTACTATATTCCCTAAGAAACAGCTAAAGTTGTGATTTTGCCAGGGTCCCAAGTTCAGTACAGTTAAGGGTTTGGGTTTAGGGGTTAGGGCAAGCCTCGACAATCCCTGAAGCTTAAACCTTAAACTACATACGACTTGGGGTGTAGGTCTACCCCTAAACCCGAACCTGCAGGATGACGCCACGGTCTCCGTCTCGACGCAGAAGATGGCCAGTAGTCTGAATTCTTGGGGCTTCAGGGGCCTGGGGTGTATTATGGGTCTTGGGTTTATAGGGGAGTTTCCGAAAATTGGAGGTACGTCCTAATACTATGGATCCTACTATTTAGGGTACTGTATTAGGGTCCCCTATTTTCGGAAACTCCCATAGGGTTTGAGGTTTGGGGTTTAAGGTTTGGGTGTAGGACTGTAGGGTTGAGGGCCTCAGGGTTCAGGGTTCAGGTTTATAGGGTTTGAGGTTCGGGGGTTTAGGGTTTTAGGGTTTAGGGTTCAGGTTTATAGGGTTTGAGGTTCGGGGGTTTAGGGTTTAGGGTTTAGGGTTCAGGTTTATAGGGTTTGAGGTTCGGGGTTTAGGGTTTAGGGTTTATAGGGTTTGAGGTTCGGGGGTAAGGCGTCTTGGGGTTTGAGGCTTTTGGGGTTTATATCGCATGTGGGTTTTGGGGTTTGCAAGGGGCCGGGGAGTCTGCATGCAGGTTTCGGAATGCTAGTTTCGGTAAATTCTGGAGAGCTTCGGCAAAAACGAGTGCATGCAGAAGTTTGAGCCTAGGGGATTAGGATTTGGGGTTCAGGGGTTCAGGGTTTAATATTTGCGGCTTACGGTTTATACTAGGATGTAGGGCTCAGGGCTTCAAGCCCCAGTCTCAAATCCTCTCTGTGATACGATCCCCAAACTCCGACTGTTGAACCTCTAAATCCCGAAGTATCAAAACCTCTCCTTCGATGCGATTCCGGCGCCTTAGCCTGAATGATTACCGACACCAGTCGTCCGGGCTCGCCGGGGTCCCTGTCAGGTAGTGTAGGAACCTGATTAAGAAACCTTGGGCCTTTATTAGCGTTCCTTCTTTGAATCCCAATATTTTGGGGGTTATAGGCCCAGGGTTTCTCAATCAGGTTCCTACATTACCCCATAGCCTATTCTATGCTAAGGCTGAGTCGGATAGGTGTGGATAGGAGGACTCCTTGAATTGGAGGGGTGACATCCGGACCTTTGGTATTCACTTAAGGTGGACAAGCCCTGGGCCCCGTGGGCTTTCGCCAAGGTGATAGCCGCGCTGGAGTTTCGAGCGACCCTCGTCGGGATTCCGGGGCGAGGCTAGAAAGACCTCGCGAGTGGCGATCATCGGCTACACGGATAACAGGTCCAATGAGTCGCTAATGAGGAGCCTCGGCTCAGGGCTCAGCAGGATCCCAGCTGTCAGTGAAGGAGCACCTTCCACCCAAGGGCTATGAATGGGGAGAGGATGAGAGAGGCAGGCAATTGCCTGCAAGCTGAGAATCATGCCACGAAGTGCACTTCCGCTGGCATGAAGTTCCCGGTGGCGATCAGGGATGGAGTTTCCTTTGGCGCCCTCTTCTCAACTGCTAAGTGGAATGAACTTTCAAAATCCAAGCCGCGCATTGCTAGGGGTCAGTGCGCAAAGTGATGCAGGCCCGTGTGTTAGGCTCAGGGCACACGCAGAGTCGTACCGAAACCTGCCCTTTGCCCTCAGAGGCCCATGGTCTCAGAAACCCGCAGCCAGAAGCCCCTGGTTTAGGCTTTAGGGCTCCGGGTTTAGGGTTTAGCCAAATTTCAAGTTCCAAGCCACCGAGACACTGAGCCCGACACCCCAGGTTGAGTATCTCTGGGAGAATTCGAAGCTTTCCAGCCACAAAGACAAGTTGAAGCACATCGTGGAAGTCACCGGAATGCCGATGGATGCTTGGCTTGAGCCCTAAACTGTCTAAACCCTAAACCCTAACCCCTAAACCCTGAACCCCTAAATCCTAAACCCTAAACCCAGTCTAAACCCTAAACCCCAATCCCTAATATCCCCTCAGTTGCAAGAGGGCATCTTTGCAATTGCTGTAATGTGTTGTTTGGAGTTTAGGGTTTAGGGTTTTTGGTCCCGAAGTTGCAGAACCCTGTAGAACCGGCTTGAACCGGGACCGTTTCAGAGGAAGGTTGTAGGGTTTAGCGGGTTAGGGTGATGACAGCTTGCGGACGCTTCTAGAAACCCCCAACCCCGCAGCCGGAAACCCTTCCAACTCGAAAAAGTTTGGCTTTGCACTCTTGGGTTGGGAGTTTGGGCCCGGCCCTGCACACTGAGGGAGCTTACTCAACATGTCCTTCAGAGAAATTGAAAGCACTGTGCAGGAGGAAAAACTGATTGATCTTGAACAGACCCCTATCTAGCACAAAGCCGTTCCAGGAGCCGTTGCAACACTCATAGCACTCGTCGTTGCCCACAGCTTCAGCAGCGACAGCGGCAGCAATGGCAGCAGCAGCGGTCACAGCAAGAACAGCGAACTCACGGGCAGACTCAACGAGAAGTGCTCTGCAGTTACACCAGTATAGCTCTACTCGTGCCAGTACCAGCACCTTTACCGCCAATACTTCCGCTACTTACCAGAACGACCAGAACTCCGAGGATGAAAATCACAGTCACTACCATTACACTTGCCCGGCCCGATGCCAGCTTAGGGTTTAGGGTTTAGGGTTTAGGGTTTAGGGTTTAGGGCTTAGGGTTTAGGGTTTAGGGTTTAGGTCTAAATCATAGCCCCTGAGCCCTGGTCGCTAAACCTTGATCCCTAAACCTCAACCCCCGAGGGCAACTGGGTCGAAACTTGAAGCCCCCTAGCTCAATAAGTCTCTCATGCATGCATGCATGCATGCATGCATGCATACATACACACATACATACATATGATATGTATATATATACATATGTATACATATGTATATATATATGTGTCTGTGTATATATAATATTATATACATGTATATACATATACATATCAATATGTGCTGTACGTGTGTGTATATATATATATATGTTGTACTGTTGTACTATTGTATTGCATTGCATTGCATTGAAAGGAAACGTAACGTAACGTAACGTAACATAATGTTTTGTAACGTAATGTAACGTATGTATGTATGTATGTACGTACGTACGTACGTCGGTATGTATGTAGGTATGTATGTATGTATGTATGTATGTATGTTGGGCTCCCAAAGCCCCGCCCCGAACGCAAACATGAAGCCCTCAACTCTGGATCTCATGCTATACAATACTTATAACAGCAACAACAGTCAAAATAATAGGGCTATAGTAATAACAATAATGATAATAATGCTACGGATGAGAATGGTGATAAGAATGATAGTGATGGTGATATTGAAACTGATACCAAAAATAGTAGTAGTAAGGCTAATGACTACGAGCAGAGCCAGCCTTCCAGTTTTGTCTGTAAAAGGACGAAATCTCCGCGATCGTGTACCAGCGCCCGACCTTTACCATGCGCTGGGGCCAGCTGATGATCCTGGGTGCCTCGAATCACTAAACCCTGAACCCTGAACGACAAGCCCTAAATCCCAAGCCCAAGACCCTAAATCCTGAAGTCTAAGCCCTAAAGCACAGCCTTGCAAGGTTTAAGGATTTAGGGTTTGGGGTTTCAGGGGTTCCCCAAAACCGCAGCACCATAATGTCTATAGTGTTTAAGGAGGCAACTTAGTGGACTGAACTGCAGGGATGGAGTTTTGGTGTGACTTACACTGATCGTGTTAGGCACTAGGTTTTTAGATTTTGCGTCACCTTCAGCGGGTTGTGCAAGGCTTCTAGAACGAGGCGTTGGGTTCCTTCGAGCTTGCGTAAGTGGCTCCACACGAGTTCCATAAAGGTTCTATATTGTTTTTTAGGATTTCAGTGTTCCAAAGTTTAGGGCGAACAAGCTTTGTGGTCAGAGGGTTAGGTTTTACTGAAGGTTCTGAGGCTTAAGCGACTTGCGGTTGAAGGTTCTACGGTTTGAGGGTTTGGGGATTTGGGGGAGTGTTCTCATATTTCATATTGGGTTTCTCAGTAATGTTCTTCCTCCGGGTTCCTTAATATATATATGTAGTACAGAAGTGCAACGCAAGGCCTCTATACTGTTCTTTTCGAGATCCTTTCGCGGGAGTCCAGATTTGTTCTGCTTGATGTTTGTGGGGTTCGCCTGTTCTTTTGGTGCTTCATAACTATAATGTGTGCATACGCGTGCTGTATATATCCATCATAGAGATCTGGGTAGAGATGTAGAGAAAATACAGATATTTTTTTCCTGACGTCTGCAGGGCTTCGGAAGCCAACCTCTGTTGGGATTTCAGGTTGTTTCGTGAGCCCTCATCTTCAACCCTCAACGCTGGACCCTGTAGCTAGTAGCATACTTGCTCCTGTCGCCCCGGAGGGGCTAAACTCGACTTCTGAAGGCGGGGTGAATCATTGAGGCGTTGTTTTTAAAGTTTTGCTATTGGTTCCTTTCGTGTGGGTGTTGGCAAGAGGTTCCATGTTCCTATGAGTCATATCTTACTGCAGTTGAGACGGGAATAAACAGCTCCGCGGCTTGATAAAGCACCTTCTCAAGAAGCTCTGTAACGGCGATACAGCCACCCGTCCTGCCCCCAAAGCTGTGTTGGCGATCGTATGGCGTTCTTCCAGCACTGCCGCTTAGCTTTTTGTGTCTCGTCTCTAGACCCTCAGCTTTGGACCTGAGTTTCAACATTCCCTGCTTCCTGCGTTCCAAGTCTTGCCTCAAGCTGCCATGTTCTGCGATCAGAAAGCCATTGATTCTCCGATTGAAGTTGCAGTCTTTTGCCTTTGTCCCATCTACTTCCCAGGTATCCAAGATGCTCCCCGGCGGAAAGAAGGAATCGCTCGAAAGCGGCTGTTGGGCAGGAGTGAATCCGAACTGCTCCCTGAACCCTGCGAGGCGTTGAGCGCTGAACCCCAAACCTCATACCGTAAACCCTAGATGCCTTAGAATTTTGGGGTTTGGGGGCATGAGCATCCTAGGGTTTCTGTTCCATCGTCAGCATGGCCGCCAATGGCGGCGTCATTGTCGTCCTGCCGCAGAGCATGAGCAGCATTAATCATTAGTGGAGAGGGACGCCGTGGGCCGTGGCATGATTCAATGACCAGTCATATCACAGTCATGCAGCCATGTAGTAGGTAGTCGTTCTATGATCCTTGTCAGGAAAACATCACGTCGATACTAGCCTTGGCATCACGAAGAAAGTACTAGTGCTCATATTTGTTGTCATGATTCTCCTAGTGGTCCTTGTGCTGATGATGGTGGCGGTGTAATTCTCACTGTATTCTGGATGCCTGTAGTCGGACCCCTTGAGCCTAAAAAACTAAACCCTAAACCGCAAGCCCTCAACCCTAAACCCGCAACTCTGCCCTAAATCTCTAAGCCATAAACCCTACACTTAGCATTCTAATATAGGGGCCTAAATATTTAGGCCCGAAACCCTATTCTAATTAATAAGGCCCCTATATCATAGCACCCTTATAGATCGTTTATAGTAACCCTTATGGACCCCATTTAAAGAACCCTATGCAAATAATTAAAGCCCCAATATTACCCCTAAACCCTAAACCTATTACCTCAAGCAGCCCGAGGCAGATGCTGCTACGGTGAACATCTCCCTGGAATTGCCAAGCCTGCGAGGTGCTGGAAGTCGTGAATATAGGGGCCTCTATAAGTAGAATAGGGCTCCTTTAAAGGGGTCCTTTAAAGGCTACTATAAGGGATCTATAAGGGTACTACAATACAGGGGCCTTAGTAATCAGAATAGGGTTTTGCGGCCCATTGTACTATGATTATGACAAGGAACCCCCCAAAGTACCTTATATTAAGTGGTTACAGGTGGTTGTCAGGGTTGAGGGTTCAAGGGTTAAGGTTTAGGGAGTTTAGGGGTGAGGTCTGCTTAGGTCTTGGGATTAAGGCATTGGGAGATGGGGTATACCGTCCGGAGGTAGGCGCCGGGAGTCTTTTAAGGGGTCTGGCAAAATTTTGAAGCATGAACATATGCAAAGCCAAGAGACGGTTTCTCATCATGATTTCGGTCGAGGCTTCAATGTTTACAGTACATGGATTTTGCGTTGAGGAGCGGGGCTTTAGATCACCAGGGTATGTACGGGACTTGCTTCGGGACTACATGTTCTCGCCTCCCAAACCCCTAAAGTCCTACGCCCTAAACACTTAAACCCTAAACCCCTAAGAGCTCTTAAAGCCCCTAGAACCTTCGGAACTCCCACACTCCCTAGAACCTCGTTCCCGTCACAGGTGTCAGTTACGCTTCCTTGGAGCCAGTCGCCGGCATTCTGAGACTTTTGAATTTAGGGTTTAGGGCTTCAGGTTTAAAGTTTTATGGTTTAGGGATGTATGGCTTAGGGTTTGGGGCTTGCCGTTTAGGGTTCAGGGTGTAGAACCCGTGTTAAACTTGAACCAAGTTTGAGCATTGGTGTCAAGCCCTTGTAGACAAGCCGCGCAAGAACTCGATCAAATCTCTACTTGCCCTGTGTCCTTATATCAAGCTGTGCCTGCTACCTCGCCGAGGTGCTCTTAAACTTCTTAGACGTAAAAAAGCCATTAACTTACCTTTGGTTAGCAGGGAATGAAGGAATGGGGTACAATTATAGCTACTATTACTACCATTCTTCCATTCCCTACTAACCAAAGGTAGGTTAAGCTTAAAAAAGCTTTAAGGCACCAAAGCCCTGAATCGAAGGCAAACCTGCTGCTGGGTTCCACGGTTTTGGGTTTCGTGTTTAGGGTTCAGGGTTTAGTATAGGGGTCGAATATTTCGTTTGTAATACTGGCTTCCTCATAGTCCCTAATACAACTATACTACAATTTACACCCATCTCTTTTAACCCTGTAATGGGGCTTGGTTTCAGGGTTTTGGTTTTAGGCTGTAGGTGTAGGGACTAGGGACTCTGCTGAGCACCCTGTGTAAGTGTACATACTTAAAGGATCATGGGACTTAGTAACTAAGGGTAGTATTAATTAGGGCAACTATACTTATACTTACATACAAAGCCCCAAAGAAGGTACTTATGACATATATGACCATACTTGCTAGGTCCCATGATCCTCAAGCATTTCCCCTACATGTTTCAGGGTTTCAGGGTCTAAGGTTTTGGGCGGCTGCATTGTTTGAAACAATTCCTATTTTTGGTCCCGACATAACTGTACGGTGAAGTCACCGTACTAGAATACAGCTCACTAGAGCCTTTCGAAAAGACGCTACATGTTAGGGTTAACCTAAACCCCTAATCCCTAATCCCGAAACCCCTAATCCCTAAACTCACCCTAAAGTTTCGCCGAGGCACCCCATCACGTTGGAAGACCTCATGGCGCAGCCAGAGCCATGGCGGCTTTTACATTTTGTTGCAGGGCTTTGTGCTTGGCATCTCGTGGTATAGGGTTTAGCGATTTAGGGGGCTTCTCGGGGTTTAGGGGATGTTTTGAGCCTAGGGAGTTTTAGTAGTTCAGAGTGCTTTTCGGGTTTGGCTGTTGATTTAGTCTTCCTTGCGGGCAAGAAGAACTTTTTGGTTTAGAGTTTAGGGTTTAGGGCTTAGGGTTTAGGAGTTTAAGGGTGTAGAGGTTAGGGTTTAGGTTTCATGGCCTTGACAAACCAGCACCACCGCTGCACGGCAGTGTCGAGAAAGCTCTTCGCAGCTTCACGATCGCCTCTGCCAGAGCATCAGCATCTGTTCGTGTCTTCGTGCCAGATGATCCCAATCAGGGGTCTAGCCATAGTATACTATAGTATACTGTAGTATGCCATAGTATACTACAGTAAACCATCGTATAGTTCTTATACTGCAACAGCGTCCAGTATTGGCAAATTCCTTGGCCGTGCTGTGCTGTGGCTTCGCTTTTGTTGTTTGCTTTGGTGTGTGTGTGTCTGTATGTTTGCACATCGAGATATCCAGGATTCCGTGGCCTCTACATGCAACTCCGGCACACCTGCAGCCCAGACATCAACTCCGCAGCCCAAAATCGACCGACGCCCGACATCCCAATCCTCGAACCTAAGAGCTTAGGGTTTAAGGCTTTAGGGGTTTAGGGTTTAGGATTTAGGGTTCAGCTTTAAAGAAGTTCAGTACCCCAAACATCCTAAACCCAATCGCAGGCTCCCCCTTGTCCTCCGAGGATTGGGTCATGGACCGACATCTAGTTCTCAAGCCGGATCTTGCCATGTCAGGCCGTCACCCTCACGTAAAGGATAGCATGATGCAGGGCTTATGCAGGCTTGCTTCACTGAGTAAATAGGCTCCTTTGGATTTTTTGTGTGTGTGTATACTTCGGTGGTTTTACTTCAAGAAGTTGCGAGTAACATAAAATCACTACCTCACATGAACTTACTAAGCAAGTTGTAGGAATTGTGGGGAGGGCCAGTAGCAGAGTATCATTTCGCTTGCGGTTTTTGCACCACTTATGACCTACTTACTATATCCAGGGCCAAGGTTAGAGGGTTCACAGGGTTTCGATCCTGAAAGAAAGGGTCGGAAGAAGTAGCAATAGTGTCTCTAATTATAGTCCCTTTTATGACAACAGCAACTATAGTACAGTATGTCCCGAAAAAGCCTCATTCTACGTTTAAGGCCCCTACATTTCGACTCTTCAGTGCTTCATTGCCGAGGCCTCCAGGATGTTAACATGCGACTTTCGGAACAAGGGGCTTTGGGCTTAGGGTTTAGGGTTTCGGGTTTAGGGTTATCAGAGTCCTAAACACTAGGATGTTTACTCATAGCAAGTACACTCCCCCAAACAGCAGCCCCTAATTTTCGGAACACACCTGCGCCTCCCTCGACCCGATAGCCAAATTCGGAGGACAGGAATCATAGCATGACAGCACACTCATCAGTAGTAATGTCGTTCCCCTCGAATAATTAGGCAGTTCCCGCAATATTGGTACATCGCGTTGGCCCTTGCTCTTTTACTCAAAAGTTTATTCCTGTAGCATACGAAACAAAAAGCTTGCTCCCTAAACTCTAAACCCCAAACCAAGAGACGCACCTTGCCGACCAGGTGGGACCATCATGCACACGGATAGTGTGGCCCCTTGCCAGCAGTTTGAATGTGCCTGAAATGGGAGACTGGGAACACAAGACAGGGTGCATAATATATATAAGGGCCTTAATACTTACCTATACTATTTTGGGGGTTCCTTAACATAAATGTAGTATAAAGGGCCTCAAAATCCTATTCTAATTATTTGGGCCCCCATATTATCCACACTAGACTCAGAAGCTCAGTTTTCAAGGCTCAGACCTTTTTTTGCCTGCGGCAGTTAACCTTCATCGGTCCACCTTACCCTCTGACATCCCTGGAGCTCATAGAGCACGGTGTAGCCCTATTGGCAAACGGAGGCTTTTGACCGTTGGGATTCGGGTCGAGGGCTCGCGTGCATAGGGGAGTCGACGAACTTGCGGGCTTAGGGAAAATCTCATGCATCTGCCAAACAGCAGCATGCACAACCTGAAGCTGTAAGGCCGCAACACTCAACTGAACACACGAAGCAAGCAAGAGGTGTATACGCGGTGTTGGTCTCTGGGTTGAGTATCAGAGCCCTGAAGGTTGTAAGAGTGATTTGTTGAAGCACCATGCTAGCAGCATCCAATTACCACAGACCTTACCTGCAAGAGCTAAGTACGTTCAATACCCGAATGCCCTACATACAATAAGCCCGCAGCACCTTCAAAACCCGGGTTTAGGGTTTAGTTGGGGTTTTCACCGGCCTTTGGATGTTTCCGTCTCGGGGAAATTATACCCCAAAAAATCTTGATCCCTAAAACCCTAAACCCCTAAACCCTAAATCCTAAACTCATGAATCCGAAGCCCTTCCTTCATGGGCCTTTTGACATTAACCCCGAAACCATGAATCTCCAGGCCCCTTATTTCAGTTCCTGTAGGCATATACTTGGAGGATCATGGGACTTAGGAAGTAGAGCTTACGGCTCCTTTTTGGGGTACTATAGGGTTCTGTAATAGGGTTCCCTAAAGCGTCCTATAATGGAGGATCATGGGACTTAGTAAGTATGGTCATAAGTCTAAGTAACGTACAGTTTTACTAATAATAGCCGCAGTTACCGA
Source organism: Symbiodinium sp. clade A Y106 (assembly GCA_003297005.1). Lineage (NCBI taxonomy): Eukaryota > Dinophyceae > Suessiales > Symbiodiniaceae > Symbiodinium > Symbiodinium sp. clade A. The sequence goes on from BGNK01000208.1 coordinate 109,864, forward strand.
GTCTCCATGCTCCTTCAACTACGACATCCCCTAACCGTACGCCCTGCAATAACCATAGGGCAGCCTCGGCCCCAGCAAGGGAACCCTAATATTTAAGAAGACCCACCAAGACAAATGAACACCGAAAGCCCTGAACCCTATAACCGGACGACCCTCGAGGAACTCAATCGGTTTTGTAAGATCCTACAAAACCAAAATACAAAAGCCTATGTTGGCTTCAAGAGTATCCAAGAAGCCTTATAGTAGAAGCCAGAAAGTTGGAACATCATTCTCCTCATGCCCTTATGGTAAATTAGAAGGGATCCTAGCACGAATCCTCCTACAGCCATGTTCCAACTTTCTGGCTTCTACTATACACCATTTAGACAAAACCCAGGAACTGAATGCTCGCTTCAAACTCCGCTGCGTCTCCATCCGGTAGCATTGGGACGGCTACCGGGGACTTCGAGTTTAGGGCTTAAGCCCTAACCCCTAAACCCCAAAACCCTAAACCCTAAACCCTGAACCCCAAACCCCAAAACTCTAAACCCTAAACCCGGAACCCCAGTTCAGGGATCAGGTGGAAGGTTGAGGTTAGGGGATTCGAGTGATTGGAGCTTTTTGAGGCTTTTCGGATTTACCTTAACCGATACCGTTTTAGGGACCTGTGCAAAGACATCGGAAAAAGGGAGCCCTAATTTCAAAGGTAGGTTTTTATCGGGTTCAGGTAGGGTCTGTCTAGGGGTACTTGGAGGAGACTGGGACTTAGTAACTAGGGTTATGATCAAGGTAACTACACTTATCATTATTCATAACCCCAATTAAGCTGTTTCTAACCATACATACTAAGCCCCATGATCCTCCATTATAGAACGCTTTAGGGAACCCTATTATAGAACACTATAGTACCCTAAAAAGGAGCCGTAAGCTCTACTTCCTAAGTCCCATGATCCTCCAAGTAGGGTAGGCGTAGTTCGCTCTTTTCGCGCCTGCAGGACTTACCCAGAGGGTCCATATACCCGAACTATGGAATTAGGCCCCAAAAAAACCATCCCTATTTTGGTTTTGGGGACCTAATTCCATAATGGTAGTGTATGTGGGACCCTCTGACTTAGAGGGCCCCCTCCACCCAGGCCTTCAGGAACCCCAGGAGGTTGCCCCTGAAAGGCCCGAAGGGTTTAGGGTGTTAGGGTTTAGGGGTTTAGGGTTTAGGGTGGGGTTTAGGGTTTAGGGGTTTAGGGGTTTAGGGGTTTAGGGTTTAAGGGTTTAGGGTTTAGTGTTGAGGGTGGCAATCATCTCAAGTCGGGATTTGTGGGTCTAAGGCCTTTGAAGGGCAGGGTGTTTGGGTTAGGGTTTAGGATTGGAGGCAGTTTTCCAACGGCTGCTTATTGCACGTATCCTCTTCGTTCTGTGCCACTTGCTTCTAAAAATACGGGGTTTAGGGTTTAGGAGTTTATAGGGTTTAGTCGTCTTGGGGTGCCGTGCCGGCCTTGAACCCCAAGCCCTGAGCCCCAAGTTGCAAGCCTTGAAGCCCTAAGCCTAAACCCTAAACCCCAAACCCTAAACCCTAAACCCTAAACCCTACCCAAACCCCTAAACCCCAAACCCTAAACCCTAAACCCCAAAATAAGTCTTGAACTCCAGCCCGAAGTCCTTCAGCCGAGCCGTTTCCGTCTCACCAGAATGCAGCCAGGCTGCGAATCGCAGCAGATTTCGGGATGGGGATTAAGGACCTCCTGTGATGCTGCGGTGACCTCCTGTGATGCTGCGGTGCTCGAACATATATAGTCTACTGCAACAAGCATTAGCACTTCTGTGTCTTGTTGGTCAGAAGTTTTCGGTTTAGGGCCCCAGACCCCTAAATCCTAAAACCCTAAGACCCTAAAACCCTAGACCCTTTAACCAGAACAGCACGAAGCTGAGGGATTGTCAGGATGGAGTTCACTTGGTGCAGAGCCCCACCATCTGCGCCCATGGCCCTGACAGATCCGATCCCCAACATGTTATCCCTCAAAGCTACTGGTTACAGGGTTCAGGATTTACGGCTAGAATGTCGAAGTTCTGGTTTAGGTCCGGACAAAGTTTTAGGGAAAAAGGTGTGAACTAGAGGTCGGGAAAGTTAGTAATACGTAGCATCCCATTGCAATCCCTGTCAAGTGAAAGCAGCAATACATCCCCAAACCCTGAACCCTAAACCCTAAACCCTAAACCCTAAATCCTAAACCCTAAACCTTAAACCCTAAATCCTAAACCCTAAACCCTAAATCCTAAACCCTAAACCCCTGTTCGAGTTATTAACCTGAAGGTCCTCGGCTCAAAAGCCTTCTAGAGTATGTCTTTGGGCTTATGGTTTAGGGTTTAGGGCTTATGGCCCAAAAGCCTTAATATATGAGTCCTTAGAGCCTCAGGGTATATAAGGCACTACCTTAGGTTTCGGGTTTGGGGTTTAGGCTCGCGTTTGGGGTCCGGCACGTTGGGACTTCAGGGAGGAGCTCGAAGGGAACGAACGTTCTAAGGTTCAGGTTTAGGGCGTGTGGATTTAGAGTTTAAGGTTTATGGCTTTGGGGTTTAAGGTTTACGTTGCAGGGTGTAGGAATAGGAGTCCAAAATTCGGGGTCATGGCAAATGGGAGTCATAGCCGGGAATTCCCTCTGCAACTGTCTCAAGATCCCCTTCCAAGTACCCACAGCAAGGGAGAAAGATACCCTAGGACCCAGAGTAAGCCCTTATTCCCTTTTTGTAGGGTTCAGGTTCCCGCATAAGCCCCTTTAAACCAAACAGGGCACTCTTTTTAATCCTAGGTGACTCTTAGGCCTAGTGCCATGTTAGTACAGATCCAACATGCACTGTAGAACGTCGTATTGGTAGAAAGTGAGCGACCTGGATAGAGGGCTCAACCATTCGCCCGATTGACCGTCCTTAAAGAGGACCGTCCGGTGCATGCACGTCTTACTCATAAATATCGGGGCCTTAATCATTAGAATAGGGTTTCGTGGCATATAGTTTTCCTAAACTACCCCAAAATAGTATTGGTATTTTTCCTAAGCGACCCCAAAATAGAATTGGTAAAATTGTGTAGGCCCGTATACTATGCCCAGGCCGTGCCGGCCAGCTATGCAGATTTGTAGACGCTCGAAGACTTTCCACCATGAGCGGCTTTCCTCAAACCCCTAAACCCTAAACCCTAAACCCCGACCCCTAAACCCTAACCCTAAAGCCTAAACCATGACCCCTAAACCCTAAACCCCGAATGCTCCTACCCTGAGTTGTCAAGCCTGATCCCGCGGCCTGAGTCCCAAACCCTTAAGCCCTAAATCCTAAACGCTAAACCATAATCCCTAGATCCTAAACCCAAAACCCTCAATCCTAACCCTATAAGCCCTAAATCCTGTAAACCTTAAACCATATAAACCCGAAGCCTAAACCCTGAGCCCCGACTCCAGCACCCGGAACCTACTTGCAGGATCATGGGACTTAATTAGTAACTATGGTTATTCTTAGGGTAACTGTCCTTATAATTTAGGGTTTAGGGTTTAGGGTGACCTAAAAATACTGATCACCCCAAACCAAGGCACTTAAAACTGCACGTGCTAAGTCCCATGATCCTCCAAGTTGAACCTGCGGGAAAGTCTGAGCGCGAGCTAATGCGAAAGCAGCAGCTCCCTGCAGGCAGCGACGTGCAGTTTTCATAAGATGTGGCTGCTTCCCGGGTGGAGGTTGGTTTAGTGTAGGAACCTGATTAAGAAACCCTGGCCCTATGACCCCCAAAAAAGTAGGATTCATATAAGGAACCCTAATAAAGGCACAAGGTTTCTTAATCAGGTTCCTACACTAGGGTTTGGGTTGAGAAGCCTCCTGCAAGGAGCTAATTACTCCTATCAACCGAAAGACAGGCGGCTCAAAACGGATCTAGGTCCACCGGCAAGCGGCACCATCTGCGATTGACCGCGCCCTAAGCGGATCTAAGCGGGTAGACTTTCCATGACGTGTTTTCAAAATGCAAAAGCTGTGCGGAGATCATAGCGTCAGACCCGACACCTCTAAACCCAAGACCCGAAGAACCCTATATCAATACTTGAGGGATCATGAGGCTTAGTAACTGCGGTTACCACAAGGGTAACTGTACCTGTACCTATAGTTACTGGCAACCCCAATTAAGGTACTTATAACCATACTGACTACGTCCCATGATCCTCTAAGTACCTTACCCCAGAAGCCTTGACCCCAACGTCTTAGCCTAAGCCCTACGGTCCTACGCCCTAATGCCCCAAATCCGAGGATCTGCAGATCCGTGTAGGCCTTCGAAAGTCGCGAAGGCACCCTGATAAGCAAGAAATGTATGCATGTATGCATGTATGCATGTATGGATGTATGCATGTATGGATGTATGCATGTATGGATGTATGGATGTATGTATGTATGTATGTACATGTACAAATTTGCATATATACATATATATTTTTTTAACATCTACTTGTTTATATGTATAGGTATTGTTAGAGTATCTTGGTATCCATACTCTGCGGTAAATCCTTGACACTAAAATCCTAAACCCGAGACCTTAAATCTTAAACCTAGCCGAAGGATCCTAAGTGCCTAAGAATACGTAGTAAGTCTTGCTATAGACCCTACTTTCTACCATATAAGTACTCAGGACCCTTTGGGCTATCCTGAACTGCAGGCACCTCCCCAAACCCCAAACCCTAAGCCCTAAACCCTCAACCTCAACACCCCTAGACTCTCAACCCCTAAACCCTAAACCCCAAACCCCTAAACCTACCTTTGGTTAGTAGGGAATGGAAGAATGGTAGTAATAGTAGTTATAATTGTACCCCATTCCTCCATTTGCCTACTAACCAAAAGGTAAGTAAACCTAAACCCCAAAGCCGCAGGCATCTCGATGGGAAAAGCCTGGACATCAGCGGGCCGCCGGGCAAAGCCGTCCGCCCAGGGGAGGCTCCGTGGCTGTTGACCGGAGGTTTGGTTTAGGGTTTTTAGGGTTTAGGGGTTAGGGTTTAGGGTTTAGGGTTTAGGGGTTAGGGTTTAGGGTTTAGGGGTTAGGCATTAGGGATTATTGATTTGGTTTTTGGTTCAGGGTTTTATGAGGGTTTGTTAAAGTTTAGGGATTACTAAAGGTTTGATTGGGATTTAGGGTTTATTAAGGTTGAATTAGGGTTTAGGGTTTAAGAAAGTTACGGGTTTCACTAGGGTTTAGGGATTAAGCCATTTATACAGGTTTAACCAGGGTTTATGGTACAATGAGGCTTCAATTATGGTTTAGAGTTTAGTTAGGGTGCAGGGTTTAGGGCTTAATTAGGGTTCAGGGTTTATGTTTGAGAATTTGGGGGTTTTAGTTTATGGTTAAGGGTTTAGGGTCTTAGAGGTTTAAATGGATTTAAGGGCTTTGGGTGTAGGGATTGCTTTATGGCTATTGACTAGCGCTTTTGATTGTTGCTTTTTGGGGTTGTGGTCATCATCTGTTGCATTGTAGTTGCCATACCCGAAGCCCCCACAGCCCTCAACCCTCAACCCTAAACCCTAAACCTAAACCTAAACCCTAAACCCTAAAAACAACCCTAAACCCTAAAAACAACCCTAAACCCCTAAACCCTAAACCCTCAAGAAAGAAATAAACAGAAGTTGCTTGTCATTGCTGCCGTTGCAAGCCCAACCCAACCCAGAACCAGGTTCCAGTCACAAAAACCAAATTCAAATCAGTTTCTAGTTGCAAAACCCAACCTCGGAAAATCAGGTTCCAGTCGCAAAACTCCTGCCCCCGCCCCCACCCCTTCCCAGCCCAGTCCAGCCCCAGCCGAGCCCCCTAAAGCCAAATTCAACAAAACTTTCGGTCAAAACGTTTTTGGCACCCAAACCCTTAACAATTTCTATAAACCCCCAGACCCCAAACCCCAAAACCCCTCAACCCTTCACGGCCCTAAAGCTCGAAACCCTGCAGGCGCTAAAGCCCTGAACCTTCTGGCCCCACTACTATAGGGGCCTTAAAAATTACCTATACTATTTTGGGGGCTCCTTATTCTAATTATAGTATAATATTCACCAAGACCCTATTCTAATTATTATGAAGACCCCTATGTTACGTTCCTATCCCTGGTTTCAGGGGCACAGTGGTCTCTGTGGGATTCGAGAGCACCCCCAAAGCCGTTGGGCTCCAGAGCTCGAGCCCGAACCCGAAGCAATATAGGGTTTAGGGTTTAGTTGTAGGGTTTAGGGTTTAGATATAGCGTTTATGGTTCGATATAGGGTTTAGGGTTTAGATATAGGGTCTAGGGTTTAGATATAGGGTTTAGAGTTAGATCTAAGGTTTAGGGTTTAGATATAGGGTTTAGGGTTTAGATGTAGGGCTTAGGGTTATATATAGGGTTTAGGGTTTAGATATAGGGTTTAGGGTTTAGATGTAGGGTTTAGGGTTTAGACATAGGGTTTGGGGTTTAGATATAGGGTTTAGGGTTTAGATATAGGGTTTAGGGTTTAGGGTGTAGATATAGGGTTTAGGATTTAGATCTACGGTTCAGGGTTTAGATATAGGGTTTAGAGTTTAGATGTAGGGTTTAGGGTTTAGATATAGGGTTTAGGGTTTAGATATAGGGTTTAGGGTTTAGATATAGGGTTTAGGGTTTTGATGTAGGGTTTAGGGTTTAGATAGGTCTAGATATAGGGTTTAGGGTTTAGGTATAGAATTTAGGGTTTGGATCCGAAACCAATGCCCTGACAAGTTCAGGGTTTTAGATCTGAAGTTAAGCGCCATCTGGGCAAGCAGAGAGCTAGAGTGCATTAGTATGTGTCAAGAGTGCAGGGCTTGTTCTTCAAGGTTTAGGTCTTCATAGTTTCAACTTTAGGGTTCAGGGTTGCTCTTGAAAGATAAGGATAAGCCAGTTCGGTGGCCTATTTAAGCTTAAACCAGTCCAAGTCGGACCCCCTGGGCTCTGAACCCCAGCAAAACGCTGTAGACCTCAATAGACCTCTGCTCTTGAAACAGCCCTCAAAACCCGTACTAAGCCCGACAAAAAAAACGCCCTTCTCAAGCCTTTCCGAGACCCTGGAAAAGCATGATACCAGCAAGGCCATGCTCACCAGTAGCTTGGCCCCGAAGCTTGTTGACCAAAGAAAGCAAAAACCAGTGTACAGCGTACGAGGCTTCTTTGTTTCTTTGTCGGTAGTACTTGTGGGTCCCTTCTCTTAACCGCATTTCCTGGGAAACCCTAAACCCTAACCCTAAACCCTAGACCCAAACCCTGAATGCCTAAACCCTAAAAAGAGCAACAGGTTTGGATCCTTAAGGGCTACGGCATGCCGAAGCGGGGCAACCCGCGCGCGCACGGTTGGGAAGCCCGGAAGGTTGGTTTGAAGGTTTCTGAAACCTTGGACGTAGAGTTTCGGGGTTTGGAGTACCATACTTTAATACCTTTTTCTTAAAGGAACCATTATGAAACAAAAGTTTATGCTTTTTTCTCCTTGGCTACTTAAAAGCCCAGTTTCGGGGGTTGGTTTAGGGCGAGGGTCGGGCTTCTCGTTGTTATTCTCTCTCTCACTGTTGGCTTGCGTTGCTTGTGGTGATACCGCGACGCCAAACACAAAAACAAACGACACGATCTGTAAATATTGTAGAAAAGCCCAAAAGGCCCAATAACACCCAAGAGAATGCTTCGTCAAGCCACGTTCCTTTTCCAGTTGTCCTTGGGGAAGATCTGGGCCATCATTCAACAGCAACGAGGCTACGATTTTCGGGGCTGTCCAATCAACAACTTTTAACCCCCAAATTCCCCCAATGCTAAGCCACGAAGGCCCTCAACTCTATACACCCTAAGCACGCTAAGCCCCGCAACACCACAGAAGCCTCTAGACTCTAGGTGACCTGCTCATTCGGTTCGAAGTGGATTTTCCGGAGGCCTGTGTTTGCAGCGTGGGTTTCAAGGTTTATCAGAGAATTTCAGGGTTTAGAGTTCGAGATTTGCAGCCGCGAAATAGGACAATTTTTCCCCAGGGCTCCTTGCTACTACATAACATGCAACCAACTCCTATTCATTCTACTTATTAACGCCGCCCCCATATTCGGCCTTCAAGGACGGGGGCTGCAGGGTGTGAAGCTATAGGCTTGTTTAGTAAGGAGCCACCAAAAGTGCATGCTAGCAATCGTGTATCCCATATCCCTACTGCGGAGCACACTACCCTAATCCCCAAACCCCTGTGCCCACGTGCAGACGGAAAAGAGCTCTTTAAACAAAAGGCCCAGACCCTGCACCTTAAACCCTAAACTTCAACTCAGTCAGGCCCTTTACAAGAATCCACTTTAAGGGTTGGCAGCTTGAGGGTTTTGGGCACAGGGACTCAGGGCCAACGGTGTGAAGGCTTAGGAGTTCCAGGGATTTCAGGCGGTTTTTCCGCGGCTTCAGGGGTCCGCGATTGGGGGTATTGCAGTTTCAGGAGTTTCAGGGTTTTGGGGTGTTGGGGGGTTGTTTAAGCACGAAAGGGTGTAGGGCTTGAGGATTTTCACCGTAGAGGGTCTAGGGGTTTTGGGGTTTAGGGTTCGGGGATCAGCGTTTCGGGTCCATGTCCTCTCCTTGACTCCTGCTTGAAAGGACCGATTGTCCTCACAGCCCATCCTAAACCCCAAACCCTAAACCCAAAGTCCTAGAGGCTCGACCCCGAAGGGCGGAACGCAGGCGCCAACCCTTCGGAATGCCTCTAACTGGCGGGGACCCTCCTCAGTTGGCCAGCAGCGAGCCCCGTCGAACAGAGTTAGGTCATCTCGCCTCGTTTAAGTTACATGATCGATGAGAAGCCCTGGGCATCAACACAGCCCAAAAGCCTCATATAGTATGGTCTTTGGGCCCAAAAGCCTTAATATATGAGTCCTTAGATTCCTAGGGAAGCTCGCCCACCATCCCAGAGCCGAAGCCCTTGACCCAACTCTAACCCCCGAGCCCGAAACCACAAGCCCTCTTTAAGCTAACTCCGCACCCCTGCACCCCAGCTTCAGCACCCTAAACCCTAAATCTTATACCCTAAACCCTTATACCCTTATACCCTGAACCCTACACCCTAAACCCAATAAACCCCAAACCCCGAAGTGCTCAACTTGTAGTTGTCAGGCGCTTCCGGCGGATTCATCGCGCGAGTTGCTGAGGCCTGGTGTGGAAAGGCAAAGCCCTCAAACCTTTAAGTTCTATGCTCCAGACATTACACGACGACGACTAGTGCCACTACCACTACCACTACCACTACCACTACTACTTCTACTACTACTAACTACTACTACTACTACTACTACTACTTCTTCTGTACTACTACTACTACCACCACTACCACTACGACTACCACTACTACTACTACTACTACTACTACTACTACTACTACTGCTACTACTATTACTACTACTACTACTACTACTACTACGACTACTACTACTACTACTACAACAACTACTACTACTACTTCTACTACTACTACTACCACTACCACTACCACTACCACTACCACTACCACTACCACTACCACTACCACTACCACTACCACTACCACTACTACTACTACTACTACTNACTACCACTACCACTACCACTACCACTACCACTACCACTACCACTACCACTACTACTACTACTACTACTACTACGACTACTACTACTACTACTACTACTACTACTACTACCGTCACTACACCACCACTACCACTGCCACTGCCCCTGCCCCTGCCGCTGCCGCTGCTGCTGCCACTAGTACCGTCACGACTTACCTGAAACTTTGGCACCTGCAAACACTCCCCGAATCCACCCCCGACTTGGCTGTTCAGGGCTTCGGGGACGATGTCCACAAACGCAAGGGTGATCCCATGCAGGGTACTTGTAGCGATTTTTTCACTTCCTTCTGAAGTCTCCAAAACCTGCTGCCCCCAACAGCTTAGGAGGCCCCACTTCCGAACCCCATCTTCCCTGCAACACAATAAAGGGGCCTTAATTCTTGGAATAGGGTTTCGGGGCCCACTATACTATAATTATAGTAAGGAACCCCCAAAATAGTATAGGTAATTTTTTAGGCTCCTATTTTACACACCTCAGCAACTAACGTAGGATAGAAGCCTCATCAACTGGCAAGATAGTGCCTCATCCCCTATCGGCCCCTAGACCAAAGCCCCAAACTTATGGGTTTGGGTTTAGGGAGTTTAGGGGTTTGGGGTTTTGAACCGAAGGCTCTTCGTACTTCGGAGTTTGCGAAACTAAGGGGCCCTGATGTCCGCAAGTATTTTCTCTAGCCACTTCGGAGTTTCCAAAACGAAGGGACCCTGATGTACACCGCAGGTGGTAGGCTCTTTATTCGAAGCTGAACCCTAAACCCTACTAAATCCTAAACCCAAAGTGCTTTAAACAACCCTAAACCCTAAAGAACTCCAGAACTCCATGTTCTCAACTTCGAGTAAGAGTCATATCGGCCCCTACCCACCCAAAGACTCCGAAAAACCCTTTTACTTTTTGGCTTTAAACTCAACGTTTCAACTTTTGGGGTTCTTATAAGGTAGTCAAGTTTCAACTTTTATCTCCTTGGGTTTTGGGCCATTGAGGTTTTCAACGAAGCCTAAGCCTAGCCCGTAAATGATAGTCGGAACCCAAATCTGCTGTAAAGTGTGTTGTTTGATGGAGAGCTTCATTCCCTTAGAAACCTCATAAAACCCTACACAACCTTCTAATTTTAACTATATCTCTCTATCTATTCCCGACATGAGCGGCTTTAGTTTTGCATTCGTTGCAGGCCACTGCTGGATCCGAAGGCATGGGATTCGACCCTGCCGGTAGGGTTCAGATAAGGGGGGTTTGGGCTTTACGGGGGTTGATGGCATCAAGGGCTCAGGGGGTTTTAAGGGGTTTAGGTTTTAGGGCTTGGGGTTGCGGGATAACCAATAAATGCATAGCTGACCATCCTATCAGTGCGTCAATACAGGGGCGATCTGTTCATGGCTATTCGTTTGACCAGGTGTCCGCTTGCCCAAAAGGGTAGGTCAGCGATAGAATTCGGACCACTCCGAACAGAACGAACTTAGAGCACCACCACATCCCCAAGTTCTCAACCTTTAGTGCAAGTTGCTGCAGCATATATGTATATGTATATGTGTAAATATATATATGTATGTATGTATATATATATATATGTCTACATATATACATACACACACTGATGCATATACACGCATATATATATACACAAGTATATACGTATACACACATCTATCTTTACATGCATACACATGCACACACACACACACGTACATATATGTATATACGTATATGTGACTGTCTGTCCGTCTGCGTGTCTGTGTCTGTCTGTCCGTTTGTCTGTCTTGTGTATGTATACATACATATATATATATCTCTCTCTCTCTCTCCCTCTCCCTCTCTCTCTGTGCATGTGTGTGTGTGAAGATGTATGGGTGTGTGGGTGTGTGGATGTGTGGATGTGTGGGCGGGTGCGCGGATGTGCTTAGCCGTGGGCATGGGCGTGGGTGAGTAGGTGCAGGAGGCGATGATTGCTGCCGTGGCTCCTCAGTCCATCTTAGGCAGAGCAGCGGGGCAATGCCAAGTTTAGAGCTTAGGCCTTGGAGTGTTACATAGTAGCCTAATAATTATATTAGAGTAAACTTATAATATATACACAACCGATTTTTGGGATTACTCTACGGATACTATAAGCTCACTATATAGTATTCTTTTAGTAAGCTTCATTTTAATAGCTTGGAGTTCTATGCATGGTACATCAGATCTCCAGGCTCCAAACTCGAAGCCCGAAGCCCACGAAAGGGGATCAGGCTCCCTCGGCAGTTTGGGTTTGGGATTTACTGGGGTGTTTGAGTTCAGGGTTTGGGCTTTTGGGCCGACCTGCTATGAATCGACCAGCCATGCAGTGGCGATGCTGCTTAGTGACTTGGGCAGCCAAGCCTTTTCTGGGACCCCGCAGCGACATAATAATGGGGTCGGAATGATTCTTTGTAATATCCCCTTATAGCACTTATAGTCCTCATGGTGATAGTGTAGCCCACACAGCATTTCTGATGAGTCAGGTTAAGGTTCGTGCTTGTTCCAATGTGCAGTACGAGGAACAGGCCTCTCGTCTCACGCTTGACTTGCTATGCGATCGATGGTGTATCGACGCGACTGTGTTACTGTTCCCAGAAACTCTGAAAACCCCCTAATTAAAGGAAAATACCTTACTTCCCATCAGGGTTCCTATCATATTTGGAGGTATACCTTAACCCTGAAGAACCTACCTTTTTAGGGTTCCTTATTATGATTTTCTTATATAAGTCCTTAAAAAGGTAGGTTCTTCAGGGTTAAGGTATTCCTTAACTAAGGGGGGTTTTGATTTGGAAGTCTTTGAGTTGCCTTCCGTTTGACACCTCTTTCTCTTTCTTCTAAGAGCTTCCCTTGCTGTTCACATCATCGCAGGGGCTCCTAGAGGTTTCAAGTTGGAGATAAGTCTCTTCCTTCCGAAGGAAACGATCCTGCGTAGTTGGTGGAGATACTTCTCTTCCTTCCGTTGCAGCAGGCATGTAATTATCGGAGTGCTTTATGCAACATTCGTTTTTTTCATACCGGCAAGTGATGGCAAAGACCAACAGGTAAGGAAAGTGTCCGGGTTGTGAAAGGACGGACGTAACGAGGCCTTTCAAGCTTTGTTTTATCGTTTAGGGCCTTGGGTTTGGGTTTTAGGGTCGTGATTACTGATATATATATATATATATGCATGCAATTGGTTTAGATTTTAGTATAGGCTTTGAGGGGATTATTGCCCAGCAAATCTCCAAACGCCCATATACTCAAACCCTGACAAGCCAGAGTTTTGGAAAGGCTATATCTTTGCGCTTGATCGTTGTTTGTCGTTTTTGAAGGTAGCGAATTGGTGGTGTGTGGCGCCACATGTCGTTGGTATTATTCCTAGATCACCAGTATACGTATATTGTAAGACTCAAGCACAAGCCACAAACTGCAATTCTTGAGATTGTGCTGTCAGGTTTCCGTAGGCCACCTGATGCGAGATTTGCGGCGCCCAATTCAAGCAACAATTCTACTTGATTGGGATGCTGCCCGCAAATCCTAAACTCCAGACCCTCGCGATCCTCCCGATGCCTTAACACCCCAACACACCAACATCTTTAGCACCACATTTATATGCTCCAAATGCCTGAACCCCGAAAAACATCCTTACAGCACCCCCGCCGGCGGTACTGTGACTTAGCTACCCTTGCACCCTAAACCCCTAAACCCCTAAACCCCTAAACCCTAGACCCTAAATCCCTATAACCATATAACCCTGAAGCCCTAAAACCCTAAACCCTGAACCCTAATAGGCTAATCCTAAAACCCTAATAGCTTAAACCCCCAGGCCACTCTGAGGCCCCAAGGTCTACAGAGGCGCCTAGGCCCTAAACCCGACCACTGAGGCCGTGCTAGCCCTCTGTTGGGGCATGGCCTCTGCGAGCTGGAGTTCCGTTCTAGAGAAGGCGACTACGGGCTGAAGGTCCAAAGTCTTGGGTTTGGGGTTTAGGCTGTTTAGGGTCTAGGGTTCAAGGTTTGGGGTGTGGGGGCTTTAGGGTTTAGTGCAAGAAATAGGGTTCTAATGTTTAGTATCGCGAAAATCCACCTGGTCGAAAGATATGTTCGCCTGTGTGCCATTGTGCTATCAATTCGACTGCAAACCCTAGTCAGGAAGCCCAAACCGCTTAGCCCTAAACTCGGTCATTGCTTCGCGTTCCAGACTTTCGTTGAGTAAGCGATAGAGGCATAAAGGTCATTGGCTTTGGGTCGGGTTGGAGAATTCAGAATGATCAACGGGGAGGTTGCTGCAGTATTTCTCTGTTTATACCAGACCAGAGAATCATTCGAGCCAGAGCAAGTAGACCTGCTGCAACAAAAGACTCTGCCTCTGCCGCTGTCATCACTTCCAGGCCTCAATTAAACAGTTCTGTTCATGATTGTACGTAGTTGGTTGTGAGCTCTCTGCATGTGGTTGCCTTTGTAGTCGCGTGAACTTGAGACTCTTTTTGTTGGTCCAGCTTGTCTTTGTTGACGACCCTAAACCCTACCTCGATCCACCTGCAGCCCTGAGCTCGTTCGGCCCTGACAGTCAAAGTTCCAAGGGTCACAGTAAAAACCTTGCAGCCCGGCTTCCCAATGCTTTGAACCCAGACCTTCCAAAATCCTTTAATTCATAATTATTAAGATCCTACTACAATTTGGTGTATATTCCTTAAGTATATTCCTTAAGTAAGATTTTGGAAGGTCGGAGAAGATCCGATCCTAGAAGAACTGGCAGGCCAAGGCCCAGGAATCGAGGCTGACCGAGCAAATCCGTGCGCAACGTGGCATTGATTTCGAGCCGTTCCGGACGCTGCAAGTGCGATTGCAGGTAATCTGGGCCTAAGCTGTAGTAGCAGAAGTTAGCAGGCGGCGTTGTCATCGACGGTTGTGCTTTTAGTGTCATCAACATGTAATGTCGGAACCTGATTAAGAATCCCCGGCCCTATAATCCCCAATATATCAGGGTTTAGGGTTTAGGGTTTAGGGTTTAGGTGTAAGGAACCCTAATAAAGGCCCAAGGTTTCTTAATCAGGTTCGCGCAGTAGGTGTGTGGATTTGGATTTCGACGGCCCCGAACCCAGGGTACAAGAGTCCAGGGAAGGCGGTTTTGAGGTGTCTTGTGGATTGTGCTCCGGGGGTCCAGGCTTTTCGGCTGAGGCATGCGAAAGGTTCAGTATGATCTTGCTCTTTGGGGGTAGAGAAGCCACTGACTTTTGTTCAGCCAAGCCGGCAAGAGTTGGGATTTACTTCGTCGCTAGTGAAGACCCCTGATCAATAGCCGGCCCCCATCCCCTTTACAGGGATTCCAGTAGGGATCTTATCACTAGGCCTCGCAAAGAAAGAGTGTTAATCAAACAGCAGATTACATCAGGCCTCCGAGGATTTGCAGTCTTAATTAAGAAGGTTAAGGTTTTTGCGTATAGGGTTCAGAGTTGAGTCTGAGTGCTCAGGGTCTCCGACGAGTCATCTTAGGTCATGGAGTCAGAGGCGGGAACCCCAGACCCCAAACCCTAAACCCCAGACCCTAGACCCTAGACCCTCACAGGGCCCTTGAAGTTCGGGAGGGTTTTGGTAGTTTAGACCAGGCTCGCATCTGAACCTGCCTTGCCGGGGGCAGATGTAGAACACCAATCTGTTGGAGCGCACCGTAGACAGACCAGTCGGTGGGATTGAAAGCGCCGGTGACCTGCTCCTGCTATTGTTGCGGTTGCTGCATGGTCCGCCTGCCACGTTGCAAAAGCTCGACAAGTTTAAGGACACCGAACCACATGTAACTTTTGACTTCTGACAGCTCTTGAAACAACCGCCGCCGACGAATGCGTTGAACATGCGCCGAACATACCGTGAATTGCGAGCCTCAAACCCCGAAGCCCCAGATTTCAATCCCTGCACCTACCCTGGACTCTGCCCCGAATTGAAAATTAACTCCTAAACCTTTGAACCTTAAACCTCTCTATCCTAGATATCGAAACCCCAAACCCTGTTGACCCAAACCCTAAAACACTTTATCCCACATATTCAAACCCTCTTACATTCGTGATTTAAGGCCAGTTGGACCTTAAACCCTAAACCTCAAACCCCGCCAACCTTCGGAAAATTCGTGATTCAAGGCAAGTTTTGCCATAAACCACGAATGGAACAAGGTCAGGGGGCCAATTTGCCTTACATAGGGTGAAAAGAAATAAAATGGTTTCCTGATGTTATGGGCCAGTTATGGGAATCTGTGTGCGGTTGGGATGGTTTCCGATACCAGAGTAGCGAGCTCGACTAGAGACTGCTCGAACTGGAGCTGCTGAACCCCTAAACCCTAAACCTCAAACCCCTGAGCCAAAACCCGCGAACCCCTAAACCGTAAAACCTTAATCCTGAATCTTAGACTAAGCGTCCTTGCGACAACCCTCCATCGGGCATGGGGTCTTGAATGCTTCACGCTCCTTTGTAGGGACTACCTGGACCCTAAAGAACTTACCTTTTAGGGTTTGGGGTTTAAGGTTTAGGTTTCATTGGGGCTCGATATTTTGATTTCTTTAGGTAGGTCCTTGAAACGGTAGGTTTTTTGAGGGTTAGGTCGGGTCTAGGGCTTAGTGTCTGCGAGTTCGTAAACCCGAAGGATCTACGGCCTAGTCCATGCGAATTCTTAAATAAACCCGAAGCTCAGCCTTAAACTTCATAGTTCGGAGATGTCGCGGCACCCGTGGCACCCGAAGCTCCAATATATCCTACCTAAGAAGTTGATTGACACCCTACATGACCATGAATGCTTTCTGAAACCCCGAATAAGAATCCCGATGACACCCTATACTCACGCAGCCATAGACCCCTTCACGATCCCTCAAACTATTCCTATTCCGTTTTGGGCCGCGATGAAGAACCCATCATAGCCATGCGAGCAGCTGATGCCCAGACCTGAAACTAGTAAGCACCCCATGACCATTTATACCCTTGACCTTCAAAGACCTAACGCCCGAAGCCCTAAGCCCCGAACCCGAAAATCCTCAACTCGAAAAATCGTGGAGCCGCAGAAAGACGCAAAACACCTAAAAGCCCACAGCTCTTCCCCTCCCAACATATTACCCTGGGGATCAAAATAGCCCAAAAGCCTTATATAGTATGGTCTTTGGGCCCAGAAGCCTGAATAATTATATGAGTCCTTAGATCCTGCCTAACACCCCTAAGACCAACATGCGCTTGTAAGGCAGTGCGACGTTGGCAATGGTCAGAAGACTACGAGCTGTGGTGCCGACTGTGAGGTCATTCTATTTGGGTTTAAAGGGTTTCGGGTTTCGGGTTTTTTTTGGGGCTTGCCATGGCACTGAGAGTTTTGAGGTCTAATGCTGAACGATTCGTTTAGGGGTGCAGCGGGTCGGAGAGGCGGCTCCAGGTGTTAAGGCTTAGGGTTGCGGTTTGATTTTTTCGGTTTAAGATTTAAGGTTCTGGGTTGAGGGCGCCGGGGTTCAAGGTTTGGGTTCAAGGCTTGGGGATTTGTCGTTAGGGTTGTGTTGGGCCGGCATCAGGGTCTGAGGATTTGGGGTCAGGTTTTGCAGGTGGAAATGTTTCAGGAGAATGTTTGTTGGTGTCATTCCTGTAGGGCAGCTCACGAAAGTTCAACCACGACCATGACTTTCCATACAAGTTTTTAACACCCTCCCGAAACCCTAAACCCTAGACCCTAAACCCTAAACGCCAAAGCCTGAACCCTAAACCCTAAACTTACGAAACTCTTATTGTGAAACTACGAGCCTTGCAGGAGTTGCGGCTGGCACTCGCTGCAGCGCAGCAAGTGCCTTGGCCAAAGGCTTGGGGTTGTCTTCTGCGGCAGTGCTGCTTTTGTGACATCGTTCTGTGACATTAACCCAGTTATTGCTGGTATTCTGATAGTTCATCATGATTCTGAGGTTGATTACTGCTGTTATTCTTATGTCTGTGTGTAGTGGTAGGTAGGCTTCAGAGTCCAGACAGGGCTGAGTTGATTTTTTCGAGGCCTGTTGTCTTTTGCAAGACTTTCTTCTGGCTGCAAGGTTGTTTTTGGGCTACTTTAAGAACCCTCAAGAATCGCAGGGGTTGGCCTTCAGTTCCCCGACAAGGGACCTACGGTTCCCGGCTTTAAACTTTAGGGTGGTTTGTGTCCCCGAGGGCAAGTCTTGGGCGTTTGGTGTTGGTTTGGAGACTGGTATCTGAGTAGCCATGATTCAGGGCAAGATTCAGAGACGGGTATGGGGTTTAGGGCTTAGGGTTTTAGGGTTTCGGCTTTAGGGCTTCGGGTCTTCAATCCCAAAACTTAGCAATAACCTGGTAAATCTAGGCCCAGCGCATGCAGCGGACTGCAAGCCTGAAAGCCTGCAACCTAATCCCCGAGCCCTCAGCCACAAGCGGCCATCTTCAGTCCTCAAAGTCAGACTATTCTTGCATATTCTTGCGCTCTGTGTTGTGGCAATTCTGCCGTCAAAGGGATCTGGGCGTGCATCATGTTCCCAATCGTGCTCCCGCCACTGCAACGGCAGTGTGCAGATTTTGGCTGAAACTCGCACGTCCTCCTCCAAAATCGCGCTCCCGCTGCAGTCCAACGCACATTTGGGGATGGGACTCGGGTTCCCGGTTGAGGGCCTACTATAGAGGCCTAAATAATTACCTATACGGTTTTGGGGGTTCCTTATTATAATTATAGTATAATGGGCCCCAAAACCCCATTCTAATTCTTAAGGCCCCTACATTTTTGTACCCTTATAGATCCCTTATAATAACCCTTATATGGACCCCCCTTAGACCCATGAAGCTATGGTTGTAGCTTGTATTAGGGGGCTTAGAACCCCACTTACAACTACCCATGAACCTGGAAGTGGGAGTTTCCGAAAATAGGGGACCCTAATATAGTACCCGAAATAGGAGGACCCTTATTCTAAGGACCCCCAAACTAGGTACCCCGAATTTTCGGAAACTCCCAAGTGGAGTGTTCTTGGGTATGTAGGGCTGGGAATGCTGGGTGCTCTTCCACTGTTTGCAGAACAACCTCCCACACCCGCAGCCCTCCAGTTCGGGTTCATAGGGTCTGGGGCTCTATAGGTTTTTAGGGTTTAGGGTTTAGGTCATAGCCCTAGGAATCTAAGGACTCATATATTAAGGCTTTTGGGCCCAAAGACCATAGTATGTAAGGCTTTTGGGCTGTTTTGATGCCCAGGCCAGGGTAGGGTCTGGGGCTCTATAGGTTTAAATTTTAGGTTTGAGAGGTTTGGAATTCCAGGGGTTTTAGTACTTAGATCAAGGCATCCCTTAGATCTGAGACAGCCCACCCCAGGAGTTGCCTCCAAAACGTCTGGCGAAAGCTTGGGATTTACGGCAGGGGGTGATTCGCACTGGGATTCTCTCCATTGCTGGCCTCAGGTGAACGCTAGGACCGCTAGGATCAAACGGCAAATTCTACACCATGCACTCCCAGACTTTAACCGCCAAGTATAGATGTCGAGCTCCGCACCATAGGCCCTAGAACTCGAAACACATCTGCAAGGTGACCCGTGCGGAAAGCGTGCCGATAGAGGGTGTCTCCGTTGCAGTAATGGCATAGGATGAACGCCAAGCTTTGCCTTTGACCATGGGTGGAGAGTGGTGTGGTCTTTCCGGGACAGGGTCGGGTGCTCACATTAGCCAAGAAGGGGGGCTCGGATTTCTGCACCACCGCACTGAATCGTTGCAGAGGAATTTACTTGCAAGATCTATGCAGACACTTGGTGTACGAGCCCCGCTCCCCTTGCAAGGATGATCACAGAGATGCTGCTTTTGTGGTCCTTATGTACTTAGAGGAACGCTGGCCGAGTATTCACAGGGGTCTACATTCTTGCAGCTCTAAGCTCTCAACCCTACACCCTACGCCCCAGATCCTAAACCCAAAAACCTAAGCCTCAAAGGCCTAGATAAAACCTCAAGGGCGTTTAGTGTTTGACGTTTTGGGGCATCTAGGATTCGGCTGAGGGCTTCCGGTTTCGTGAAGTAAAATGGCTTCGAACATAGCCCTACTTGGAGGCCAGCTGGGAAGCTGCTTCAGAGAACTTAACGTGTAGGTACTTGGGTTTAGGGATTATCGGGATTACAGGGTTTAGGGGGAATTGTTTGGCAGAGTAGATGATTATTAGAAATTTGGACTCTTCGGGTCACTCAGTGGGCAAGGCCTGTTCCAATTCCACTTGTTCAATTTTCTGTCATGAAAGCCAGCTGCGCTGCTTCGAATCATGCTTGGGCCCCTTCTAACTGCATATGGGAGTTTCCGAAAATAGGGGAGCCTAATATAGTACCCTAAATAGTAGGACCCTTATTCTAAGGAACCCCCAAATAAGGTACCCCTAATTTTCGGAAACTCCCATATAGTTGATGGGAATCCCTGTTACAACCCTAAACCCTAAACCCCTAATTTAACCCTAAACCCTAAATAGTCCTAAACCAGCTCTTTTTCTAGTCCAGCGTGAAGGGTTCAGGTTCGTTTGGTTCCTGTAGGCTCATGCCCTACCCTTTTTTTAAGTACCTAGTGCTTTAGTTAAGATTTGTTATGTAGAAAAGTAGGTAACCTAAAAAGGGGTAGGGTATGAGCCTCTAGGTAGGGTTCAGGGTGTAGGGCCTTTTTG
Organism: Symbiodinium sp. clade A Y106; assembly: GCA_003297005.1. Lineage (NCBI taxonomy): Eukaryota > Dinophyceae > Suessiales > Symbiodiniaceae > Symbiodinium > Symbiodinium sp. clade A. The sequence goes on from BGNK01000208.1 coordinate 130,037, forward strand.
CGTATAAGACTTAAGGTATATTCCTTAATTGAGGGTTTGGAAATGTCTGAGCCCTTAAGCCAAAGGCTTACACAAAAGCTCTTCAAGTCCTACACTTGTCGTTGTGGGCTTGTCTAAGGCACAGCAAAATGGCAGGAGTTCATGGAAGCCGTGGAGGACGTTAGTTCCCGCGGGTTTGGATGGAAGGCTCAGGGTTCCGGGATAAGATTCGCCTAAACTTTAAATGGGAGTTTCCGAAAATTAGGGGTACCTTATTTTGGTGTCCTTAAGTAAGGATCCTACTATTTTCGGGTTCAGGGTTTGACTGAGGGTTCGGAATTTGTGTAGTGCTTGGCCGTTTGTGTGCGCCACAGATTTATGGGGAGTGGGGTTGAAACGTTTCTGTGGCGAAAGTTACTCTGCCTAAAGGACGTCCTTACCTTCTTAGGTCTTGAATGAACCCGATCCAAAAGCCTAAACCCTCAGCCATACACCTATATGGGGGTTTCCGAAAATGGGGGAGCCTAATATAGCACCCTAAATAGTATATAGGGCCCGAAAAAAAGGACCCCCAAAATAAGGTACCCCTAATTTTCGGAAAAGCTCCCATAGAAGCCCATAGACACTGAACCGAAAGTCTGACGCCTAAACTCTAAATCTGGAGCCTATAAGGTTTAGGGTTTAGGGTTTAGGGTTTAGTAGGGTTTAGGGTTTAGTAGGGTTTAGGGTTTAGGGGGGTTTAGTAGGGTTTAGTAGGGTTTAGTAGGGTTTAGTAGGGTTTAGGGATTAGGGTGAAGCCAAACTTTTCACAGCTCATGTCGTCGGAGCCGGAAATGGAGAACCGAAGCTCGCGAGTACAACCCCGCACCTGGCTGCTACGACGTGAGTGCCTGGATCCATGAGGACGGGGGTTTAGGGGGTTTAGACGGGTTTAAAATTTAGGGCTTGCGGGTTTAGGGGGTTTAGATGGGTTTTGTATTTCATGCTTAGGGTTTAGGGGGTTTAGGGTTCGGGGGTTCAGGGTGCACTTCGTAGTTTCGTGTATCATAAGACTAGCTTCTGGGCAAACATAAGCCCGAAAGCCCAAACCATTAAATTGAACTTAAACCCCATGGGCACGGCCTCAAAGCTTGGAAGCCTGCAGCCCACAAGCCTAAACTCGAGCCTACTAATATAGGGGCCTTAATAATTACCTATACTATTTTGGTGGTTCCTTATTATATTTGATTAGAGTATAATGGGCCCCAAAACCCTATTCTAATTATTAAGGCCCCTATACTACGTCCTGTTGATAGTACCCTACGGCCTTCCGCTAAGGAGGCCTCTTCGCCCGGTTCTAACGATTCTGGCCCCTAGAACTTACTCAGTCAATGAGAGGAACTTTAAACTTGTTGGCCCTATACGGTCTATCTTGGAATGATTGAACTTTCTGCGACCGGTTGTTGAAGAAGGGAGAGAGAGCGAGATAGAGAGAGAGATTCAGAGAGTGAGAGAATGCACGCCATAAAGCACGTAAGAAACCATATGCGAGCTGGTTTGAAACGGAGGTCGAGTCTGCTTGTCTTGGGTCCCAAGCATCGGAGCTTCAGAAAACAATGGAGATACAATTTCAGGCAAAATCCATGTCAGGGCTATTGAGCTCCTTTTTGGACACCGGCCTGTCAGAAAGCCTCTCAAGCTGCTTCAACCCCGCCCTGTTGTATGGTCAGTCATGAGTCATGGTCAGTCAGCAAGATGGCAGGCCTAAACCCTCAACCCTAAACCACCCAAACCCAACTCGAAGTTCTCGACTTCGAACCGACCCCTAAGCAAACCCGTTACCCCGTAATCTTAAAACCCCTCGTGCCCTGTACCTAGAAACCCTAAACGTCTTAACCCTTAACCCCTATTCCGTAGCGTATACCCGCAAACCCGGAAGCTCTAAACCCCGAACCCCTGGTTCTAAGTTAAAAGCCTGAATGTTGACCAACCAATACTATACTTCTTAGGGTTCGTAGTTTAATCTTAGTATACGAATAGTATACCCCAAGGCCCTATTCTAATTGTGACTGGTAATTCAGGTAGTATAATCTACCCCCGCAAAGCCTTATTCTATCTTATACTGCTTATTTAAGCCCCTATCTTAGTCGTCGGGTCTGTGGTCCGCGAGGAGCCATCTGCTGGAATGGAGCATGAGGAGCGCAGTGTCTCGGAGGCATCAGAATAGCCCAAAAGCCTTACATAGTATGGTCTTTGGGCCCAAAAGCCATATTTTTTATTAGTCCTTGGATCCCTAGGGTAGCATGTCGGGTAAAGGAGTTACGGGTTTAGGGTATAGGCTTTAGGGCCTAATTAGGGTTTGGGGTTTAGGGTTTAAGGGTTTCTAGTTCAAGGTATAACTGATAGAAGTCAGGTGTAGCACTTTAGCAGAGGCTTAAGGATGGGGCTTGGCGCCTTAGGGTGCCTGCGCTCCCATCTGTAACTCCCAGACGGCGAAGCCCGACAAATGTTCCGAAACGCATTCGACAAGCGTGGCCTCAGCATGTCAGTGTGGCGGATGACCGCACTGTTACATTGCATGCCCTTTGTGGTTTGGGTTTGCCTGTATCCAAACTCACCCCCATCTGAAGGCGGCCATTTGTCCAACCCTCAAAAACTGAGTAGGCTGTTCGCCTGAACAATCCGGCTTACATCTCAATGTCATCTCAACGTATGCTAAACCCTAAACCCGAAAGCCTGAACCCTAAAGCCTAAACCTTAAAAAAAACCTAAACCTGCAACCCTGAAGCCTGAACCCTAAACCGTAAAGCCTGAACCCTACAGCCCCAAGCCTACACCCTAAACCCTAGGTCCTTGCATCTGCGGAGCCTCTGCTAGCCAAGGAACTCTGGTCTCCATGGTCTTGGGCAGAAATGTGCCTGACAGCTACTTCTTGTCCGATGAGCGTGAGGACGGCATACCCTAAACCCTAAACCCCTAAACCCCTAAACCCCTAAACCCCTAAACCCCTAAACCCCTAAACCCCTAAAACCCTAAACCCCTAAACCCCTAAAACCCTAAACCCCTAAACCCCTAAACCCTAAACCCCTAAAAGAGGGTTTCGGATTCAGGGCTTAGAGCCCTAAGCCCATCAGGCTTCGAGTTGAGGGCCTTGTTAGGCCCCAGGTCCAACACTTTCTGAGCCTAGGGAGACACATGGCTTGTTGTTCCAGTTCGGGTTCATAGGGTCTGGGGTTCTATAGGTTTTTAGGGTTTAGGGTTTAGGTCATAGCGCTAGGAATCTAAGGACTCATATATTAAGGCTTTTGGGCCCAAAGACCATAGTATGTAAGGCTTTTGGGCTGTTTTGATGCCCAGGGTGTGTGTCTGTCTGACGAAAGCTCATGCTTAGATTCGCCTTCCTGCTGATGTTGCGGCTGCTTCTCTTGTGAGCGGCGACGACCACCAAAACTGCTTCTGCTGCTCCTGCTGCCGCCGCCCTTTTCCATTGACTGTGAAGACCACTGTTGCCATATCTTGTTACTACTTCCACTACGCCATGGTTGGGAAGGTACTTCAACGATGCCTAGGCCAATCGTCGCGACACTGGGTCAGAAGTCTTGTCTTCAAACTTCTTCGTATCACAGCCATCAGCACATGCAAGAGCCCGTACGTGCTGTCAGCTCGAATGCAGAAGCTCGACGCGTAGTGGCAACAGCAATCATGGGAGAGTGCATAGTGTACGCGAGCAGCACCGCAACTGTGTGCAAGTGCACGATTTGAAGGACGGCAAAAGCCTGCCATCTGTTGACTTTGAAATGTTCGTTGAATCTTCCGGTTGTTGTCAAGCCTGCAGCGGCAGGCGCGGCGCCTTCAAGAATGGGTAGGCCCACGCATTGCTGCAGGCAGGTCACTGTAGTTCCATCACATACGGCAAAGCCAAGTACAGTTAGTGCCTGAATCTGCTAGAACGCTGCTAGAACTGTTTCAGCATTATCAGCACCAAGAAGCAGGGTTTTCAGAACCATCATCACCATCACACCATCACACCATCACACCATCACCGCCGCCGACGCTGACACCACGGCCGCCGGCAACACAACCACCGCCGCCACCGCCACTGCCGCCACCACCACCGCAGCCACCAGCACCACCAGCACCACCGCCGCCGTCGGCGTCGTCGTCGTCGTGGAACCGTTGCCGCCATCAACATACATAGACATCATCAACAATGCCATCTTATGCGCTGTGGCATTACCCTTCGACCCTACACCATAGACCCGTCAGAGACCATAAGCCTAACCTAAACCCAAAGCCTTACACCCTGAACTCTAAACCCCAAGACCGGACAAACACCCTAAACCCTGAACCCGGCCGGCAACAATCAGCCTGATTCAGAAGCCCTCCATGTTTCCGACCTCCGGGATGGGCTCCACAAGCTGAACAGTTTAGGGTTTAGGGTTTGTCTACTGAGTCTACTATCAGCTGTCTGAGTTCTTGCTAGGGAGGTGTTGGTGCTCAGCGGGTTTAGGGCGTAGGTTCTTGTTCCGAAGCTTATTGCAAGTTTCCATAGCACATAGCGAGTTAAAAGCATCCGAGATGGCTTATTTGGCATGACAGCTTGAACCAATTTTCCTACCAAGGATGCAAGCAGCCTTGAAAACGCAAACCCCAGCACCCTAGGCACGAATTCATGAAGCTTCCTAACCCTCAAACCCCACAGACCCTAGTAGAGGTGTCTGACAAACTATTACTGCTATTCGCTTTTGGCCCCTGCAGAGTTATACTCTGGCTTTAAATCTGCCCCAAAACCCTGTTCTCATCATTTCGCCCCCCCCCCCAAACCTTAAACCCGAAACCCTGAACCCTAAACCCTAAACCCTAAACCCCAAAACATCTACCCTCACCCTTGCAACCTCGAAGCCCGAGGCCACCCTTGGCCCGACAAAGTCTTGAAGCCATGGCCTCAAAAGGTGTGGGCGTCCTACGGTTGATGATATAAATCCTAGGGTTCCTTTAAAGGGATCTATAAGGGTACCTTTAAGGGGGTTCCTTGAAGGGATCTATAGGGTCTCAGGGTTCAGGGTTTAGGTTGATGATATAAATCCTGCATTGCCTTAATGGCCCTAAACTATGGAAATTATGGTATATTCCTTATTATGGGTAATGCAGGATTTTTTATCATCCACCGTACTTGCAAGGATCATGGGCCTTCGGGTTCCCTCTAAGAAGACTCTTGGCTTCGAAAGTAGGAAAGAAGGGCCGGCTTTAAGGGAGTTTACATTAAGGGATCTATAGGGGCTTCAGTGCTTAAAGGGATCATGGGACTTACAGTAAACCCCATAAAGTTGGAAACCGGAATAAGGCCAAATAGTGCTGGGATTCTCTATCTATTACTCTTAAGGATTGAGGCTATCGGGTTTCCAACTTTTTTTTTGGCTTCTGCTGTAGAGGGGCTCCTTAAAAGGGAGCCCCAAGGGTTTTGTAGGGGGGGGCTTTAGGGTTACCTAAAGGATCGTGGGACTTAGTATGTAGGGGGTGTTATTGGAGTAGCTATACATAGGATGTACCAATGCTCTATATATATATATATGTATATATGTATGTGTGTGTATATATATATATATATATAGGTCCTATGATCCTCCAAGTAGGTGTTTAAGGCTTCAGGGCTGCAGGGTTGTAGAGTTCTAGGGTATGGGCGTTTGGGGCGCAAGGCCCGGGGGTAGAAGCTTTTGGGGGAGCTCTGCAGGTTTGGGTTCGGAGGCTTCGAGCTAGATGCGTTGGCTTTGCGATGGCGTCCCGCAGCCCTGAACGCCTGCAACTCCAGAGGGCTTAGGGTTTAGGGTTTAGGGCTGGCTCGATGCTGGGTGATTGGATTTCGGATGTTAGTGGTATTTACAGGTCTGTGACCCTGGGGATCAAAACAGCTCTAAAGCCTTATATAGTATGGTCTTTGGGCCCAACAGCCTTAATATGTGAGTCCTTAGATACCTAGGGCCCTAGGGTTAAATGGCTGGTATAGGGTTGTTATGATCAAAGCCTAAACCCTACACCCGAACCTCAGGGCCCTACGGTTGATGGACAAAATCCTGCATGACCCTAAGGACCCTAAACTATGGGAATTATGGTATATTCCTTATAATGGGTAATGCAGGATTTTGTCCATCAACCGTAGCACCTCAAAACCCCAAATCCTGATCCTCCAACCCTTATCACGGTCTGTGAGAGCCATAGCATCTGACTTCGGATGTCAGGTTGCGAAAGGGGAACCTATATAGGTCGAAAGGACCTACGGCCGGTTTAGGGTTTAGGATTAGAGTACCGGGATTTAGGGTTCAGGGATAGAGGGCATATAAGGGTGTAAGGTTTATGGTTCACGGATAGGACAGTGACAGACGCCGGAAGCCACGAGGACTGATGCACAACCCATGCAGCTGAGACTGACCCTAACCTGTAAGACAAGCAAAAGCAAGAAAAACAAAAGCAATGTTAAGCTCACGTGGGCCTACTAGGGGTTTAGGCTTTGGGCTGTTGGACTTGAAGCTTAGGGTTTGGTGTGCGGTTATTACATAATTGTCAGTATGCTAAGATTCAGCTCCCGTTTTTAGGGTCCAGTCGAAAGATCGGGTGTCTTAGTGAGCAGGGTGATCAGTACGGTAAGGTTAGTTACCAGAATAGTTCAGGGATTCAGGATCTCGGGTTTAATTGAGGCTTTAGGGTTTAGGGTAATGCAATCTGCGTTCATGATCATGGCAGTATGGGATCCAGAAAAATCCTACAGAACCCGCAGCCAACATAAAGACTACAGGACCCTTATTGTGTGACCCATCTAAAATCTGAAACCCTGAACTCTCGACCCCAAATACTAAAGGAGCCCTATAAATCCCTAAACCCTAAACCACAAAAACCCTAAACCGGAAGTTCCTAAACCCCCAAGCCCCTAAACCCTAAAGCCCAGTTTATCCGAGGTACGCCATGGATCCAGGCATCGGCCGCAACTCACGACGAGCTACTCGGTTCTGGCCTGTAAGGGTTCCCTAGAGGACTCCTTGTGGGGCTCCTTTCAGGGTTCAGGGCTCCTTTAAGGGCAGTTTAGGGAGCTACTATAACGGTTAAGGATTCTACAAGGGCTCCGGGGGATTCGGAGAATGGTTTAGGGTTTAGGGTTTAGGGAAGGATGCTGCCGAACATAGGGTTGTCGCAGAAGGTTTGGACCTTTACACCTACAGGGACTTAGAGACTTTGGGTTCGTAGGCTTTGGGAGAATCCCTAGGAGCCCGAAAGCAATCCACGAATAAATAGACACCGTCAACCCCTCAGCCCTTCATCCCGAAGCCTAAACCCTCAAGCCGCTAAGCTGCTATGCCCTGAACCCTTCAACCCCAAGAACCCCTAAACTCCCTGAAAGCAAGAGGCTCTGCAGTCGGCCATGGAAGAGATCGTGGAGAAGAGCTGCGTCACTTTCCAGGAGGCTCCCCATGCACCTGCATGCCAAACAGTGGTTCTTATGATTGAAGTAGAGGGTTATTATTGTTATTCTTCCTATTCTTATCATTGTCATTGTGGCCGGCCCCGGAAACACCGCCTAAGAAAAGCCCTAAGAAAAGGCCAGGGCCGCCGACTTCGACTTCTCCATCTACAACAGGTCACAGCTCTGGCCCGCCACAGACGGCCCAACCGAGCACCCCGCCACGTGCACGACAGGCGATGCAGAAGCGCCCCCGAGCTCTGGACCAAGCTCTTCAAGTGGCTATAGCAGCCTTAGGATTCGAAGCCTCTGACAGGCGGGGGACTGACACGCCCCCCAAGGCTTTCATTGTACCGGACGAGTTGGAGTCGCTCCGAGATTACCGGCCGCGCGCATACAAAAGTTCCTGCGTAGCTGTCATGTCCTGTCAGTGCCAGCATAGTCCCGAAACTTGATTAAGAAACCCTGGGCCTATACCCCCCCAAAATAGTAGGATTCATGTAAGGAACCCTAATAAAGGGCCAGGGTTTCTTAATCAGGTTCCTACATCAAACCCCCCAAAAACCCTTATAGTCATAGTACCCTTATAGTACCCTTTAAAGGAACCCTTTTAGAACCCTAATAAAGGCCCCCAAGGTTTCTCAATCAGGTTCCTACATTACACTACCACTACCCGGCCCTTACTCGCCTCTTTGACTCCCCTTTTCCTAGGTTGCTTAAACCTCCTGTGCACCCATGTGTTCACTGCGCAAGCGGCCTTTGTCACAGGAGTCATGCTGAAGCGGCTATACCATTATTATCAGTATTATTTCAGGAGGCGAGAGTTTTAGAAGAGGCTTGAGAAAGGGCTTTCTGGGGTCGCGCACGTAGGTCCACGACAAGGACGAACACAACCACCACCACAACTAAAGGAGACCACGAGGAGACAACCAGGAACGGGCCGAGGTTTTGTTTTCAGCTGGTTTAGATTGGAGGTTTTGGGTTCAGTCTGGGTGTAGGGTTTACCGGCCCTCGTTTAGGGCATACGGTTGAGGTCTTGTCGTTTTAGGTTTAGGGCTTCCGGTCTTTGGATGAGGAAACAAAGGTTTCGGGCTTACGGTTAGGATGTTGTTTTCTTCGAGCTGGATTTTGGGCTGCCGAAAGGAATTTTACTGTACTAGATCCCGAAAACCCTATTCAAAATGAAGGCCCCGCCAAATCCTGTAAGACCTTCTAGATCCCTACAAAGTTTTGAGACTTTGAAGAACATCCTACTCCTATTCTAACAATGAAGGCCCTTTGGCTCATGTCATCTGAGGCTCGAGGTTTCGGGGCGGGTGTTTTGGTGCGTGGGGGAGGCTTCAAGCTTGGTATTTTAGTGGGTTTAGGGGTTTAGGGTTTAGGGTTTAGGGGTTTAGGGGGTTTAGGGGTTTAGGGGTTTAGGGGGTTTAGGGCCTTTAGGGGGTTTAGGGTTGAGGGCTAAGGGCTTAAGGGTTTGGGGTTTGATGTAGAGCCATGCAGCAGTCACTGGAGTAGAAACATTAGTGATAGCAGTCGTGGCGCCCGCCATCATGATTCTAGTCGCAGACGCCGTTGCTGAAGATCATTCAGCCGCAGCCCACGGCACAACGAAGCCGTAAACCGAGCAATCCGGCGGTATCCTACAGCCAAAATGCTGGACCTTGCAGCTCACCGGTCCATGCGTCGTCCTACGACGGCCTCAGCCCTCCCGCCTCACGGACCTGAGCCTACAGAGGCATCGGCATGTACATGTCCGCTTCAGAAACCTGACAGGATTCATAACCCTTAACCCCTAAACCCCTTGTGCGAATGGCCGAGTTTCTCCTGGCCCAAGGGGTCTTTCGTCGACGGCTGGTACCTTAGGCGGAAAAAGGAGCTCAAAACAAAAACCCTAAACCCCTAAACCCAAGACCTCAACCCTTTGACTGCTCCTCAGGTGCCCTTTGACTACACCGGAGGTCCCTATGTGTCTTGGCTGACTTCTGAACCCCTCCTAATATGGTTCATGTAGAAAACCTAAACCAAAAACCCCGAAATCCCGAAACTCTAAACCCCTACCCCTAAACCCCAAATACCCCGAAACCCTACACCCAAAAAGTCTTAAGATCCAACCAGAAGAACGCGCCAAGGTGCAGATGATCTCCTCCGAGGAGGGATGTTGGTCTGGTGTTGCCTGGCCGGACACCTCTCCGGTAGGGCTTAGGGACTAGGGCTTAGGGTTTAGGGTTTAGGGCTTAAGGTTTAGGGCTTAGGATGTAGGGTTTAGGGATTAGGGTTTAGGGTTTAGGGCTTAAGGTTTCGGGTTTAGGATGTAGGGTTTAGGGTTTAGGGCTTAAGGTTTAGGGTTTAGGATTTAAGGTTTAGGGATTCGGGTTTAGGGTTTGGGGTTTAGGGTTACGGGAGTTACGGGTTTAAGGTAGGGTACAGGGCTTGCGGCTTCCAGTTTAGGCTTGAGGGTTTGGGTAGAGGCCTCAGGGTTTGAGGAGTTGGGGAGTGATTTGGGAGTTTCCGAAAATTAGGGGCACCTTATTTTGGGGTCCGTATAACAAGGATCCTACTATTTAGCGTGCTACTTTAGGGTCCCCTATTTTCAGAAACCCCCAAACTGGGAAGCGTGATCCAAGCTAGAATGGTAAAGTTGACATGGTGTGACGCACCACGCGACTTTCGAGAGTATATCGATATGCTGGAGACTCTTGCGTGTGGGCCTTCACCGTGGGAACGGAAAAGTTTGAGTTCAGGGCTTCAGGATTTGGATGTAAGGGCTTAGGAGTTTGCGTTTGTGGGTCTGGACTTCCCAAACTTCGGCACTCGAAACCCTAAACCCGAAGCCCCAAACCCTAAACCCTAATCCCTAAACCCTAAATCCTAAACCCTAAACCACCCTAAACCCTACACAGATATAAAATGCCCGGTTGCCATGCAACCTCAGGGCTCTTCAGCAGACAACTGTGGTTCATGCTGGCAGTAGACCTAGGCCCCTGCACAAGTAGATGGCATATCTCGGTGATTTTTCGATGCAGCACTTGTCTTCGATGCAGCACTCCAGTTTTGGCTCCATCCCCGTATATATCTTAAGCCTTTCTCGCTCCAGGTCCAGGCAACATGCAGTGCCCCCATTGTGGCAATGTCTATGGCTCCAAAGGGTGGGCTCCCTCCCAGTGGGGCAACACCGAGGATGCTGGGTGGCTTTGGGCCTGCAGGATTTGCACAGCCGGTAACGCTGTGCATGACTTGAAGCTGCGTCGCCACATGAAGTTGGCGGAATACCACTTTGAGGAGCTGACATTCGCTGGAATCGAGGACATCTTGGCTGAGATCCAAGACGGAGGGCATTACACCGGCCACCACACTGCATGGACAGCCCCGCTTTTAGGGTTTAGGGGTTTAGGGTTCAGGGTTTAGGGGTTTAGGGTTCATGGGTTTAGGTTTTAGGGTTTACGTGCCTGAAGTGACCCGATTGAAAACCGAGCATTCAAAGAATCTCAGAGCCCCGAAAGCTCCGAAGCCTAAACTTCGAGCCTCGGTCCCAGTTCAAAGCAGCGGACCTTGATCCCGAAACCCTGAACCCTGAACCCCAACCATCAACCCTCATGCTTGATGGGGCACTTAGTTTAGGGTTGAGGGCGTTGTTTTTTTTTGGGTCTTCGGGGTTTTGGTGTTGGTGTTTTGGAGTTTTGAGGTTTACGGTTTGGGTTTTTGAGGTTCTTGCTTCACTTTAGGTCAAAATTGGGGGTTTTGGGCTTTGGTTAGGGTTTAGGGTTGATTATGTGCCGGAGGCATGATGCTGAGCACGAATTGCTGATGAACTCTTCACCCTGCGAAGTCTTCTTCTCTAAAATAGGGTTTAGGGTTTGGGGTTTAGGGAGCCCTAAACCCTAAACCCTGACCCTAAACCCTAAACCCTAAACCTGAGCCCCAAGGGCCCCCAGTGCTAAGACCTAATCCCTGGGTCTGCAGTACCATACTTATACGTTCATACTTCTTCTACCCAAAGGGTCCAAAGTACTTATACAGTAGAATGTAGGGTTTCTGTAGAAGGAATTATTATTCTGATTTGGGGGTATCCCCCATGACAGTACATAGGACCCTTTGGGTTGAGGAACCATCATGGTATGAGCCTGTACACCTTAAGGCCCAGAAAATCTCGACTTTATACGCTTCCCGAGCGTTTCTTTCTGGCCGGAAAGGTTGGCAGTGGCCGAAACATCCGGCTGAACATGGGCACAGGCACGCTGCGGCTTAGGGGTTGATGGAGCTTTAGAGTTTGGAGTTCATAGTGTTGTTGCTGCTACTACGGCTGATCCCAGTACTGCTGCTGCTACTACCACTACTCCTCCTCCTCTAAAGCCCCGGGCTTCGAATCTCAAGATCACAAAGGTCCAGAGATCTTCCCTAAGGTTACGTAAATCCTTCAGCTCTTTAACCCAAACCCTAAAGCCTAACCCCCTCACCTGGAAGCCCCAAAGCCAAGCCGAGACCCCTTAGGGGAAAGGCAAGCGCAGCTTCAAAGTGGCTCTATTGCAGACAAAATACGAAAATAGGAGTATCAAGACTTCTCATCATAGCAAAAGTGCACAAGATGTTAAGAGTAGCAGCTGCAATCTCGATATTCATCATCGTGTTACCATTTCTGTCAGTACTGGTGACAATGCTATCAACAATCGCAATAACAGTGAGCACAAATGGCTATACATGCAAAGTCGTTATATACAACCGAACCCAGAAACAATAATGTGTCTATGTATTATCTGTCTGCATATCTGCATATAATTACTTTTACATATATGCACACATCGTTCTCTTCATGTTTGTCTTATCTATTTGTTGTTATTCGTACTTGCAAACAATATGCAGCAATGCTACCGTCTGTCGGTGCTGATTTAGGCGTGCCTGCTGGGGGGTTGTTTGGATAAGGCTCCTACTGGTAGAACCTATGGTAGCACCCCTGACTTTCCGAGCCTCCCACCTCAACACAGGCTGCAACACCCACCTGACAGCCGTGCACGAGCTGCATGCCTTAGGCACCTGCGTTGCAAGAAAGCACTCGTGGTTCCCTCACGGAAGATTTCGCGAAGTCGAATTATGTTGGGCTTAGGGTTTAGGGTTTTGAAATTGCGTTTTATGTGCACTTTGGCGGCATCTTATGTCCGGAGGTTGAGAAACAGAGAACCAAATCATCTTTAGTGTTACTACGTTCCTGAGTACGTAGTACCCTTTTTCCCCTTTTTATTGTTTAATTTGAATAACAGGAAAAAGAGTGCCCTTATTATTTAGTGGTCACTCATGAACCGAGGTCATTCTCTAGCTGTGTTCCTCGATTTAGCCCGCTCTCATCTTCGACTCGATCCCCAAGCCCAGCCAGACCCAGATGTGGGTCTTTAGGGTTTAGGGTTTAGGGGTTGTGGGTTAGGGGTTTAGGGGTTCAGGGGTTAGGGTTTAGGGGTTTAGGGTTTAGAAGTTTAGGGTTTAGGGTTGCTCGATTCATTTCAAGTGACACGGTTTCGGGCATTGGGATTGGCGTCCTTCAAGACGAAGTCGTCATCATAGCAGGACAACACTTCTGCGGCAATAGCACGAAGGCACAGCGGTAGCACTGCGGTTTTAATACTGTAGTGGCAGCGAGGAGCACTGGTCAGGACAGCGCCGACCCTGAACCTTAAACCCCAAACACCCATCCCTGAACCCGAGACCCTGAACCCTTTAACCCTAAAGACGCTGACCCTGAAGCCTAGATCCTTAACACCGAATCCTAAACCCTAAACCCTGCAGTTTTCAGGTCAGAAGCACGAGCAATCCCGACCCGACCGGGATCACTTCCTCGACATCCGTTGGAACAATGCCTTCGGGCCGCAGATGGGTTAGGTAGAAGATCGGATTTAGGGTTCGGGGGGTTGAAGGTTTACCTATAGTCTCCATTGTAGTTCCTTTTTTGGCTTAACCCATCTTGTAATGTAGGGCCCCATATTGTAACCCTAAAGAGAGAGGAACTTGTATGGAGATTATAGCTAGGATTCAGGGTCTGGGACCCGCGATTTTGGGTCGACATAGGAGCCTGTGGGTGTATAGGACGTGGTAATAAGGAAAAAGATATGCCTGGAAAGGAAGCAGCCTAGGTGGTTGATCCTCAACACGTAAGCCCTAACCCCAAACCCCAAAAGAACCACTGTCTCCAGAAGGTAACTCCAGTGCAGTTTCGACTTTTTCTCGAGTTAAGGCTCAGCAGTGCGGGTTGTTCAGCCTGTTTGCAGGGGAGAGGGTGGGTTAAGGTTTCGTGTTCTGGGGTTGAAGCTTGCTATCACAGTCTCCAACATCATTGAAACTAGACGACCAGTGCCAGGCAGTAGTAGTGGTGGTGGTGGTGGTGGTGATCGGTCGTCGTCGTCGTCGCGTCGTCGTAATACAGCGATAGTGCCGGTTAAGACACAGTTATTTTTTCGTGAGGGGGGGCTCGATTTCTTATTTTTGAAGCGCACCTTTTCTAGTAAAAAAACCTCTCGGGATTTGAGGGTACCCTGGATTTCTGAATCCCAATTTCTTAGCTTGAAACGGCAGAAAATAAAAAACAAATTCAAGAAATGAGGGCGCAGGAGGATTCGATCCCGCAGCACCTCCCATTCCAGCTCACGTGCTTATCCACTCGGGCATGGCATCCAAACCACCAAAATAAGAAATTGAGGGGCCCGATTTCTTAAATTTAAGAAATTGAGGGGCTCGATTTCTTATTTTGGTGGCTTCTGGTTAGGGCTGATTACAAGCTGCGGAAAACATGGGATCGATATGATGGCGTTCAGGGAGTCTGAAGGATGCCATGCCCGAAAGTGCTGTGGGCTCGAATCCTTCTGCTCTCATTTGTTGGTTTCCTTTGTAAGGGTTTGGCGCCGAGCTTTTGGAATACGAAATCTACTCCCTTAGTTTCTTGGTTTCCTTTTTTGTGCGAACAACACGAGCGAAGACAAAATGAGAAAGAGCAAAATAAGAAATTGGCACGCCGAGCCCAGGGTACCCTGGATTTCTTATTTTGAATGCGCGCATTATATATTTATATATATATATATATATGTGTCGCACGGCTGTCCGAGGGGCTCAATTTCTTAAACCAGTGATTTCTTAAGCAGTGCTATTGCTGTAGTAGTAGTAGCAGTAGTAGTAGTAGTGGCAGCAGTCGTCGTCGTATCGTAGTCGTGTAGGAGCAGGATAGGAGTAGGAGTTGGGCTGGTCGGAGCGGACAGAGACTGCTGCGCAACCCAAACCGTGGCCTAGAAGCTAGGCCCTGAACCCCTAAGCCCGAAACCCTAAGCCTGAACCCTAAACCCTACCTAGACCCTAAGAAACCTGCCTTTCTTGGGTTCCCTAATATGATTTCCTTATATAAGTCCTTAAAAAAGTAGTTTCTTCAGGGTTAAGGTGGACCCTAAGGCTAAACCCTGAACCTTGAACCCTGAGATCATCGACGAGAACTTGCACAACTTCGAGATTTCCGCCAATGGTCCTCTGCTTGCAAGAAGTTTGAAGTGGGCTTACTTAGAGACTTCGGGTTTAGGGTTTAATGTTTATGGCAGGGTCTAGGGTTTAGGGCTTTGGGTTTGGGATTTATAGGCCGTTTAGTGTTTAGGGTAACCCCCAAAACCTGAACCTTAAATCAGCGAACATTCTTTGTCGTCGGGATCATCTAAGAAGCCAACGAGAGCTTTTGGATGATTTCCTCGAAGCGGCGTTATCCTAAGCTACAGCAGCCTCGATCCTACAAAGCATGCAGCCCGAATTTCCGGCTTCCCTACCGCGCGAGAGTCTCTGAATCCTTAGATGCCTCTTGTATGCTGAAATTGTAAGCCCTATTACAAGACTTCTTACGGAGTTGCGAAATGTGGGCTCTGCTAGAGGTCCCGATTGCAGTAACCCGGGTACAGCCACAGAACCTGATGATGCACGCGCTACTCCATGTGTAACTATAGTAGAAGCCAGAAAGTTGGAACATCAGTAGCCTCATGCCCTTAAAGTAAAGTAAAGGGAATCCCAGCATGAATCATCCTAATTCAATGTTCCAACTTTCTGGTGTTCACTATAGGCCTACTTATAACTCCAACTAGAAATTGCCCCTTTTTCGCCTTGCAAGTCTAGTTTTGGACAGGGTTCCTTTAAAGGGGTCTATAAGGGTTACTATAAGGGTTATACTATAACTTAGTAGCTGAGTGGATACACTTTACACTTTTTGGGAGACTACTACCCACTATAAAAGGAAAAGTGTACGTTTTTTTGGGGCTTATGAACTCAGCAACTAAGCCCATGTCACTGCAATGCTAGCAATCTCAAGCCCGATGATACAACGATAAACCCCGACCCGTCCAGAGCCTACCCATCGGCAAAATAGTAGTTCCCTCTTGGGGTTCATGTTTAGAACCTTATAAGGTAATCCCAAAAAGGACCTACTATGGGGCCTATGGGTCGGCCCTAACCAAACTCGAAAGTTCGGTGTTCCGACTCCAGGATACACTGGCCGGCCATACGAGACTCGACAGATCTGATATGGGGGCCTAAATAATTACCAATACAATTAAGGCCCCTGTAGTAGGCAGTGGCTGTCGTTGAGCACATTGGGTCGGCGGCTTGACATTCAGGCTCCCCCTGAGGTGCACGTTTGTCATGCGGGCAGTTCTCTACACTAGGGTACCCTTTTAGGTCCCCAAAATAGTATGGCACCCTTACAAAAGGGACCCTAATTCAGAGAACTCCCCATATCCTAAGCATCGTCCAACCATTGCAGAATTTGGAACAGTGCCTTGAGTGCCCGCCGTGGAGTTTGCGACAGTAGTCCTAAGACCTAAGTTTCCCCGACGGTCTTAGCATCCAAACAACATGTACTTAGGCCCTGAAAGTACCAAACAGGAGGAGCAGAGTGGGGTACCTGGACCTTGAAAGGCTTGGATTTGGGACCAACCTTGAACAGCTAAGACAAGGTACTCAAACCTACGACATGATAAAATCTACTAAAAACCTTCGTGAGAAGATGCGGGGTTGAGTGTCCTGCCCTAAGCCAATGTCTTGCTTTGGGGCCATGGCATGAAACTCGGATTTTCGGTTAGGCTCCAGTCGAAAGTTGTATTCCAGCACCGACCTGCCGGGTTCGGTGGTGCAGTCGCCTGTGAAAAGCGACAAGCGCTAAGAACAATGGAAGTTGAAATTCGATCGCGATGCTGGCCCTCACAACAGGCATTTCCAGCATACTCCAGCCTAGAGCACATCGATTTCTACCCAAAGCCAGAGACAGAACAGCACATATACGCGGCTACATACATACGTACATACAGCCATGCATACATAAGTTCATTCATTCATCCATGCATGAATGTGCGCATGCATGGCATATTGTGTGTATATATATATATGTTATATATATACACATATGTTTGCATTTATGCATGTATGTATGTATGTATGTATGTGTGTATGCATCTATATATGTATGTACATACATATATATATATGTGTGCACACGCATGACTACCCCTTCCAGTTAATACCTGCTAAGCCGCAGCATGGGGAAGAGTCATCGTAGTTCTTAGTATGGTGGTGGTGAGTGGTGTCTCGTGGGCCGCAGTAAGAGCATAAGTGCGACTGTGATTACGATAGTGTCGCTGATCATGCTGTTGGCGATGACTGGCGATGACGATGATGATAATGATGGTGATGATGCTGACATGCTTCGTCATGCTGTCATGGTGCTCGTTGTCAGGC
>BGNK01000208.1:152179-194568 GCA_003297005.1 Symbiodinium sp. clade A Y106
GACAGGTACCATGCTAGGATTATTCTCTGAACTCGCTTTTGAGTACAGCGATGAAACTTTTGCGAAATGATGAGTTTCAATTTGATTGCACTGCAATGGGCTTTCGGCGAAAAAGCCGAGGTCAGATAAAGCCAAGTCTGAAGCCTCGAGACCCAGAGCTGTTTGTGAATGTTTCCGCATTGAAGGTCAGATAATGTCAGACGGAGACGCCGAGCAGCTTCAAGACATGCGTGGTGCTGAGATCAAGTAGATCTCCAACTCGCGCATAGGGTTTTAAGGGTTTTAAGGGTTTTAAGGGTTTTAGGGGTTTTAGGGGTTAGGGTTTAGGGTTTAAGGTTCAGGGTTGAATTCAGCATTTAGGGTGTAGGGTCCATTGTTGGTTCTGCTTGGGGACAGCTGGCAGGGACTCAGCAGGAATGGATTGTAGGTATGGAAAATATCCACCCATCCATTCATCTATATTGTCAGTTTATCGGTGTACGCGCGCAACCGCGTCTGTGTGGTGTTTAGGTGTAGGTGCATGGGTATGAGTGTGCGTAGATTTGTGCATGCATGCATGCATGCATGCATGCATGTGCGATCACGTACTGCATGTAAGTATGCATGCACGTACATGCGTGAGTGTGTATGTACGTGTGTATGCGTGCATGTGCATAAGTAATGTGCGTAGGTTGTATTTGTACACACATATGGGTTATGTCATTGTGTATATACTTTCGTTATATATATATATATACAATTACGTATATATACACCTACCTACCTGCCTGCCTGCCTATACCTACCTACCTACCGACCCGAACTACTTACCTACCTACCTAGCTACCTACCTACCTACGCACATACATACATACATACATACACACACACATATATTCACACACACACATGCATACATATATGTACATACACAAACATACATACATGCCTGCCTACCTACCTACCTACATACATATTGGTTATAGATAGATAGAAAGATAGAGATAGGCACGCGTATATAGGTGTCTGTGCGTGTGTATTTGTGTATGCGTGTATGCGTGCATATATAGGTGTCTGTGCGTGTGTATTTGTGTATGCGGGTATGCGTGCATGCATGTGCATGTAATTTTCAATATATACATAACTCTTTATAGATGCATATACAATATGTATATTTGTGTGTACGTGTGTGCAAATATTAGGCGGGAGCCTCAACAACCGGTGGGAAGTTTGCATCATATATGTATTAGTATGGCACGCTATGGAACAGACCCTAAATATTACGATTATTGGTATAGCGAGCCCTGAGTAAGGGATCCTTCGTTGAGGAACAGCATATGTACGTACACCCACAGCTGTAGTTTCATTCTGCAAGGACATACGAGAATCGATTCGGGATCAGGGGGAAAACTATCACTATCTCTACCGACTACTGACACAGTACCCCGAGGTATCAGTGCAACAAGGTTGCACCTTGGCAGCAGGGAAGAGATCAAGAAAGTGAAATAAGTTAGGGGTGTTCGGCGGCAGTCTTTCATGGTGGGGGTTCATGTGTGGGTGTTTAGTCTAGGAGTCTAAGCATTCAGAGATACTCTGTTTATGATAATCTATCTGGAGTTCAGATTTTGTGCACGGGAGTTGAGTGGGCACAAAAAAGGTTCTCGTTTCGCATGTAAGACAAGTGTCAGCTTTGCGTGTGGCAGCATCTCCACGATGCAGGATTTATCGAGCTAAGCTAATCTCTTGCCACAGTAGTAGCGCAGCAGCAGCAGCAGCAGTAGCAGCAGCAAAGAGCCAGTAACAAGAACGTCAGCGATTACGAGCAGCGGGCTGTGAGAAGCCCTAGGTTGTCCTCACTTATGGTCGTCCGCATCACAGAAGCCATACTGCAATTGAGCTAGTCTAGACCTAAACCCTAAACCCCAGAATCCTCTGTCTGCAACCTTGGCTCGCCGTATCCGATAGAATCAGAGCGCTGGGTTCTTGTTAAGGGATTTAACTTACGTTACCATAATATAACAACCATATTAAGTACTATAGATCCCTATTATGGTAGCGTATTTTAAATTCCTTAGCAAGAACCCAGAGAGTGACATACCAAGCGATGTTGTTCTGATATTTTCCCGTAAGCTGTTTATAAATCCCGAAGATGTTGTTCTGACATTGACCCTAAACTCCTTGTGCATCCCTAAGCCCTGAACCTCTAAACTATAAACCCAGAGTCTCAAGCTTGATGGGGTCAGGTTACAAAACTGGGATTGAAGCCCAGGGCTAGGGTATCGAGAAAGTTGATAGCCCCATGAACCCTACACCTGACGCACCTGGCACCCCACATAGCCCGAACCCCACACTCATAATCTTGGCTGTTCTGTTTGCCACAAGCCCCGATAAACCAATCTCTATGTACCTATAGTCTCCATTGTAGTTCCTTTTTTTGGTTTAACCAATTATATATTAAGGATCCTATAAGGTAACCCAAAAAAGGAACTACAATGGAGACTATAGGTAGTGTGTTAGAGCATGGAACTACAGGAGCCTGGATTCAAGTGAATTGTTTATCTATGTCATCATGTTAAACTATTCAGGCTCCTATATAGCCCTTCAGCCCTAATCCCTAAACCCTAAACCTTGAACCCCAAACCCCTAATCCCTAAACCCGCAATCCCTAAACCCAAAACCCCTAAACCCCTAAATTCCTAAACCCCCCTAAACCCCAAACCCTAAAGCCTAAACCCCTAAACCCTAAGCCCTAAACTCCTGCACCCCTAGACCCCTAAATCCCTATTATTCAAGGCCCCGTCGTATGCACTGAGGCCGTCAGTAGCGAGGGTAGCCCTGGAATGGGCCTGCAATGGATTCTTGGCTGCAAAGTTCTTCCCCTAAGGCTTAGGCTTTAGGGTTCAGGGTTTAGGGTTCAGGGTTTAGGGTTTAGGGCTATATTAAGGCTTGTGGGGCCCAAAGACCATAATGTATAGGGCCTTTGGGCCATTTGGAGCCTTAGGGTTCGGCACTTCTACAGCTCCATTTACGGATAGCTAACTACTCTGTAACCCAGACACATACCGGGGCCCTAAACCCTACAAGTATGTACCGCACTTTGGTGGATTTCGGGTGGACTAAGGTCTTCTTGGGGAAGCCCCATGAAAACCATTGAAACCCGAAGCCCTAAACCCTCAACCAAAAACCTCTAGGAGGATTGGGCTTTGGAGAGTTACAGAAGATTTAAGGGGGACACAGGCTTGGTTTCCATGCAAGCTCGGCCTATGCCCGCTTCTCTGGGGTTCAGGACTTGGATTCAAGGCTTTCTCCTTCCCTGAATCCTAAACCCCTGAACCCCTAAACCTCTAAACCTCTAACTAAACCCCTAAACCCTAAGCCTAAACCCCTAAACCCCTACACCTTTTATCTCTTTCTCTCAAAGACCGGTGTTGAATTACGGTTGCGGCCCTCGGATGTGGAGTTCTGGAGCCTCTTGGTTGGTGCTTGGCGGCTTGCGCTGTTGAGGCTTAGGGTCCAAGCCAGAGACACCCCACACACTCCATCCTACACAAACTAGGCTTTCAGAGGTTTGTTCGCCTCTAGTTTCTTCGGCCGAGGCTTCGCGATTAAGAGTTCAGGGCCTCTTTCGAATTTGAGACTGGCTGCTTTAAGCATGCTCGAAGCCCGACACCTGAAGCCCCACCATGAAGAATGAAGATCCGTCTCTGAGGGAGCTGGATACCTTCAGCCCGGAAGCCATCATTTCCGAAGACTGGTTCAAAGTCGGCACAGGCCGTCAGCGCATGACATAAGTATTTTCCCTCATTGGGTTAAGGGTAAGGGCGGTAAGGGATCCTTCTCATATAAGAATAGTTTTTCAGAGGCGTTAAAGGGCCTACCTAGCGAAATCATGCCGACACCGACACCCCTATGTTAGGATCCAGGGGCCTTTTGCCTTCCAGCGGGTGAGAGCCTACTGTTGAATGTGGGATTCCTGTAATATTAACACGGCTGCTTTCAGTTTATCAATAAGCTGTCCAACGTAGAGGCTCCTCATATACTACCCTTATGGAATTAGGTCCCTAAAACCATAATAAGGATGGTTTTTGTGGGACCTAATTTTTCATAATGGTAGTATATGAGGAGGGGACGTTTCGAGTCCTCAGCATTTCACTCCTCGAAAGTGATTCGAATCTGAATCCCAACGCCTCCACCTGCTGAAGGGTATATACAGCTTCGTGTGCCAGCCTTTCAAAACAGAGCTGGCACAGCTTCTGGCACTAAAAGCATCACTCACCTACCCCTTTATCTCCAGTTGCCGCTTTCCGCGTATGGAGAAGCGGGATTAGTGAATGCCAACTTACAATCCGGCGAACACGGAACAAGCTGGTACTGCAGAAGCCCCACATCCTATCAAAACATCTGAAGCAATCGCAGATTTGCAGGAGTCGAGTCCATGCCTGTGCATTGCAATGCAGGCTATGCAGCACCTGGACCGAACAGGGTTCACCGTAAACGACCGCAGTTTGCCTTCCGCAAAAGTCCGTGCTTTGCGATGTTCAGGAGAAATTTATGACCCTATCAGAAGATTTTCAGGCAGGGGTTCAGGAAACCCTAAACCCTAGACCCTATCAGAAAAACCATTGATGACCGTTTTTCAGGCTTTAAACCACCCTACGCCGCCCCCCGAGACCCCCGTTGGGCGGTAGCTGGGCGTGATTCCAGGTTTTTAGTTGAGGCTTTAAAGTGTATAGGGTTGAGGGTTTAGAGTTGCGGGTTCTTAGGGTTTAGGGTTTAGAGTTTAGGGTTTCAAGTCTAGGGTGTAGGGTTTTCAAATTGCACCCTCCGGAACCTCCCAAACACTTTACTTCAGCGCTACTCGCTACAGTCGAGACCTTGCATCACTTAAACCTTTACTTCCCAAACTGTCAAGCTAAATCGGCAAGCAAAAAGACGTAAGATCCCGGAACCAGCCCAGCAGTGTCCCAGGTTACCTCCTGCACGTGCTTTCACAAGGAGAGGGCGGGGAAATTTCACCATACATCTCTAGGGTCCTGCGGACGATTTAAGGGGCTTTGTGGGTCTTGGGTAAACGGACGGTGTTAAACAGTGTTAAGGGTCGGGGGTTTTGGCAGGATTAGGTTTTACTTTGCAGGGTCATGGTTTAGTTTGGAGGTCAGGCTTTCGAGTTGGCCTTCGTCCTGAGAGCCTACGCTCCTGGGCCAGGCAGCCATGCCGGGTAGGGAAAGCACTGACAGTGACATGGGTTGCTTTGGCCAAGACCGTGCCAGAGAAAACAGGGGGAGGGTACCAAGAAGGTGGAAGAGTGGCGGCTCCAGAGCCCTACTATGGGGGCCTAAATAATTACCAATACCATCTTGGGGGTAATTATAATACATTACAACCCAAAACCCTTTTTTAACTATTAAGGCCCCTACATTACACCCTAAACCTTCAACACCCAACCCGCAGACCCGGCCCTAAACTCTAAAAGTCACTTCAGACGCCACTAGACTCGACCGAAGGCCCTAAACCTCACGATCCCCAACCCTAAACCGCTAAACTTCAAAACCCTAAACCCCATACCTCGCGACCCCTATCCCTAAACCTAAACCTTACATCCCAAATCCTTCAGGCTTGTAGGTTTGGGCTCAGAATGGAGCCCGCTGCAAAAGTGTTCAGCACAAACGTAGTGATTGCAAGGGCAGCCATCATGGTATGCAGAATAAGAAAAACCGTTGAATACGAACAAATTACAAAGACACACACTCACCGGTACACCAAAGCCCTCCCCTGACATATCAACATAACGAAAACTCTAAACCCCATACTTGCACTAAGCCCTAATAATGTAGGAACCGGATTAAGAAACCTTGGGCCTTTATTAGGGTTCCTTATATGGAGCCTGCTATGTTGGGGGTTTTAGGCCCAGGGCTTCTTAATTTCCTACATTATTCTGTTGGTTCCTGTGCCTGCAAATCCTTTGTGGAAGCCTCGCTGCGAGGACGGCGAGTGCCGAGGGGCACTTGTGACAGAGGCCGGCGGAATGGGGCGGGTTTCGGGTTTAGGGTTTAGGGGTTTAGGGTTTAGGGTTGAGGCATTAGTTCTATGTAGTTGTTACTGCTTTTGGAGCAGCTGTTTCCTTTAAGAGTCTACGGTGATGTGTCAAGGGTTTTTAAGTTTGCATTGTTTTTTTATTGCAGGGTCTTTGGTTTACAGCTTTAAGTGGCTCAGCACCCGGGCAGGGTTTAGGATCGTTCAATAGCTTGCAGGTTTGATAGCGCGTTTTATCTGAGCTTCCTCGAAAGCCCAAAACGCTTTGGATCGCTTTGGTTTAGGGCTTGGGGTCGAAAGGCCAAGGTCTGCGCTTCATTGGGGCGTCCAGTTCGGGAAGCGAGATTGAGTCGGGATAGACGCTGTCCTTCCCGAGTTTATAGGTTTGCGGTTTTGCATGATCCCACCCCATTCCCCAGAATCGACTAGGGAATTGCGGTTGAGGGTTTTTGGCTGCACTGCCCTAAACCGGCCCTAAACCCAAAACCCTATAAACGTTGAAGAGGTGGCTGGCGGTGGCACCTGTGTGGCAACTCCATCCAAGGACGTGCTTTCAGCCAGGGTTTTGGGTTAAAGATTTATAGTCTCCATTGTAGTTCCTTTTTTGGGTTACCTTATAGGATCCTTAATATATAATTGGTTAAACCCAAAAAAAGAACTAAGACTATAGGTAGGGTTCAAGGAACCGTGCTGTCCCGAACTCCTGTGGTCCAGAGTTGCCCTGAACCCTAAACTCTTAGCAGCGGTTTGGACCGATTTCTGACAGAGAAGTTTAGGGTTTAGGGTTAAGGTATTTGAAGCACCAGTCCTTTTTGCCTCCTTGTGATGATTACATGAAAGCGTACCTTAATTTGTCGCATCAGAATATTCATGCAAACTACTACTGCTCTTCTTCTCTTGTCGCTTGTAAGAAAGGACCCAGAGAGCCTAGCCTGGTATCCCGGGGTTGAGGCCTACACCATCCAACGAAAAGAGCTCCTTCTTGTGAGGTACGTTGCTGAACTCAGGGGTTCAGGGACCTTTTTGCAACTTTATACGAACCGTTGAACCACCGCCTCCAAAACCTACACCTGCACAGGCCTTCATTAGGTGTTGTCTTTTCGTAACGGAGGGTTGTTGCCCCAAGGCTCAAAATAGCCCAAAAGCCCAAAATATGACTCCTTGCAGCCTTAGGGTTATGTTGTAGAACCCCAAAATATACTCTAAACCCAAACCCGAGTCCTTAGAGCCTAAGGGTTGGGCTCTCTGGGAGACCGGCAGGACGAGACAAGGGATGCCAAAGCTCATGCCCTCTGCGTGAAGCTTGTAGCGTGGCCGCAGCGAACGGGTTCGGGTTTAGAGTAAAGTTTAGGCTTCTACAACATAACCGTAAGGCTCTAAGGACTCATATATTAAGGCCTTTTGGCCCATAGACCATACTGTATTTGGCTTTTGGGTTATTTGGAGCCTTAGGGTAAGATATGGGGTATAGCTATCGCAGAACCGAGGACCACACTCAGTCACTCTTAAACTCTGAATGGTTGCGAAGCGCTCAGGAAAGTTCTAGCCTTGGCGAATTGTAGAGTTGCTCATCAGCACCGGGAGCACCGAATTCTAAGTCCAATGATCACCAAGGTCTTCTGGGCTAGCGTCGTGTTCATGCAGCTGAGAGCAAGCATGAAAACGCAAATCGCTAAGCCCAATGACCCTACACTGAAATCCCCTCAATCCCAGAATTGAAGTCGAATCCCCCAACTCGCCAAACAGGTGATGCCTCGAGAACAGTCCCTAAGCCCGCTAGCCGCAACCTTCCCAGCCCGACAGCACGGGTCCTGCCTGTGCTTGCTATGTGGATTTGAGGGTTATTTTTTCGAAGTCTTGGGCTACCCCTAAATCGGGATTTGTGGATTGTTTTTTTTAAAGTCTTGGGCTACCCCTAAATCGGGGCACGTTGCAGCCTCAAGCAAAGCCCTAAACCCCAAACCCCAAATGCTGTAGCCATGGCGCTAGACGCCCACTCCCTACATGTAAGCCCTACCTATAGTCTCCATTGTAGTTCCTTGTTGGGGGTACTTTTCAGGATCCTATATACACCCGAAAAAGGAACTGCAATGGAGACTTTAGGTAGGGCCATTAAGAGGTTTGGACCACCCCCTAGGCTTCGCCACACTACAGTGTGTCGCTGCTCTCTGCCGAGCGGTCCGGCGTCGCCGAGCAGGCTGCCAGATCCGTATTCAGGGTTTTTAGGGGTTTAGGGTCTAGGGGTTTGGGGTTTGGGGTTTAGGGTTTAGGGTTTAGGGGTTTAGGGTTTAGGGTTTAGGGTTTAGGGTTGCCTCAGATAGCTACTGAACCATGGTTCCTAAACCCTAAATCCTCATCCTAGCTGCAAGCCTCGATACAGGGTACGGCTTGTGTTTAAGGGCTTCAGGGGGGAAATCATCGGGCCGTTGTGAGCACTCCTCCAAATTTTACACCACATCCCACAAGCCCATATATGTCGTGGAAGCTGGGCCGGAAAGCTTTCTCAAAGCTGTCGTTTAAATCCTGAGGGCTCTGACGTCTTGTTGCAAAAGAACTCCTGCTTAAAGGATCTTGGGACTTAGTAAGTATGGTTATAAGTATCTTATTTGGGGTTATAAGTACTTGTAAGTATCGTTACCTTAATAACCCTAGTTACTACGTCCCATGATGCTCCAAGTATGCACAACGCGCTACATCCAGACGTCAACCTGAAAGCCAAAGCCGAAGAAACAAAATCCGGAACCCTCAACCCTACCTATAGTCTCCATTGTAGTTCCTTTTTTGGGTTACCTTATAGGATCCTTAATATACAATTGGTTAAACCAAAAAAAGTGACTACAATGGAGACTATAGGTAAACCCCAAGCTCTAAACCGTAAACCCGATAAGCCCTAAGCCCTTAACTAAGCCCCCAACTTTAAACCCTACAAACCCTCGACCCTAAAGCCCAAGCTAGTCTCCAAACTCCCTACATCCCAAACCCCCCAACTCAACTTTAACATAAAAGCCCGAAAGCCCTAAACCCTAGGAGCTAATCTCCAAACTCCCTGCTGCCCAGAGCTGCGCGGCGAACTATGTCCTTGCTGGCTGCAGCTGCTCGGCGAGGTCCGATCGGAGGGAGGTAGGTTTTCGGGTTTAGGGTTTAAGGGTTGAGGGTTCAGGGTTTTAGGGTTTATAGGGTTTACGGTTTTCGGGTTTAGAGTCTAGGGTTTCGGGTTGAGGGTTCAGGGTTTCAGGGTTTCAGGGCTTAGGGTTTTATGGCCTTTTAGGTTTAGGGGTCAACGGATTCAGGGTGTTTGGGGCTCAGGGATTGCAAACTTCAGGGTTCGGGGGCTTAAAGGGTTCACTGTTTCGGGCTTCGGGGATACGGTTTAGGGTTTAGGGTTTAGGATTTTAGGGTTTAGGGCTTGGGGGTTTGAGGTTCAGAGCTTTACATGTTGGGTCTTGCGATGTGCAAAGACAAACATTGAGTTCGTCGTCTCTGCTCTTTGGATCGTGCATTTTTGGCTTTTAGGAACTGGGACAATGGTGTTTCGGATTTGGGTTTTTGGTGGCATTTCGATGTTGGGACTCATGCTTTCACCCCACGATCCTGCCCTTGCTCGCTAGATGGATCTTGTCTGTCTCCTACTCTTGTTACATGAATGCCATCGGTGCTGTACGCAAGATTTGTGTCATCACTGAGCATCACTATCTGTGCTTTGGGCTGTCGTGATGAAGAAAACGGTCATGGTTTGACGACGGTGATCGTTTCGATCTCAACCGTGAGAACTTATGGCCGACTCGCAGCTTGAGCCCTTCAGTTTTCGATCGCACAGCCCGAAGTCTCGGCTGTAATATAGGGGCCTTCGTGATTAGAACAGGGTTTGGGGGTACATTATAGTCTCTTGATAAATCAGGAACCCTGGGAATACTATGGATTCTACATCATGTAAGAGGCGCCTTCACTCAATCATCTTAGGGATCCTACTATAAGTTAAGGAATACCCTGGGCATCAAAACAGCCCAAAAGCCTTATATAGTATGGTCTTTGGGCCCAAAAGCCTTAATATATGAGTCCTTAGAGCCCTAAACCCTATAGATCCCTTTTAAGGACCCCTTATAAATCCCTTTAAAGAGCCCCTTATAGATCCCTTTTAAGGAACCCTATATGAGCCCTTAGACTCCTCGGGATATTTGGGATAATGGAGTCCCTGCACAACAGCCCTAAACCCTAAACCCTAAACCCTAAACCTCTAAATTCACCCTACGACTCAGGCCCGGACCCCTTTGAGCTCCAAAGCTCTGGGAGACCGCCAAGCTTGACAGTGATAAGTGGGGTTACAAGGACCTCTAACTCTATTGGGCTTTGGAGTACCATACTTTAAGACTTTTTGTCTTAATGGAACCATTCTGAAAAAAGTTTATACTTTTTTCTCCCTGGTTACTGAACAGCCCAGTCTAGTGGGGTTTTCAGCAGGTTTTGCTTGTATCATCTAGCTTTTGTACCACAGAGAACATGCAATTAAACACGATCCGGTATGCTAAACCCTAAACGTTGCTTCCCTGCAGGCCTTATCCCAGAACAACCCTTGCCCGCCTTACCCGTAAAAACCCTTCGTCCCAAATCCTAGACCCGCGAGCAGGGCTGGGCAGCACTGCCTGGTGGCTCCTTCCGATGACGGCACAAAATGTGTGGCAGAGGGACCGGACGGGATTCAGAGCAGCAGCAAGATGACTGGGGGTTTAGAGTGTAGGTGCTGTGATTCAGGGTCTCGGACCATGTCGGGAGCATCGTGAGAATCACGTGGAGGATTTGGAGGATTCGTTAGTTTTTTCCCAGAGGTGGGGGGTGCGGGGGGTGCATGCCAGACTTTAGGATCACAGCCAAAGCTTGGGTAAGGCCTTGCGACATCACGACCCTCACAGGTTAAGTGTTTGACGCAAGCTGTTGTCGCGTTGACTTGCCACGTGAGTTTCGACGCGACAGCAGTGGCACGTGTAAGCCAAGTCACAGTAAAAACTTGGGTTTGGGGTCTAGAGTCTCGGTTTGCGGATTGGTTACGGAGAGGAATGCTGCACGGTGTTGAAAGCTAGCCGCTGGCTCTGACGGTATCGCCAATTCACTAGCAGTCTTCTGATCCTATCGGTGTTTGCTTCCGTTTCGCTGTTCATGCCCCATGTCTGCAGTGGGAGTTTGACTCAAAGCGCTAGGCTAACCTGCATAGACCGGCGAGAACGACATCCTCTCTGCGACAGATCACTTTTGTAGAGCTGGCTTGGTCGCCCCATTGGGGCCAGTTAGCAGGCTGGAGAAACTCAAAGTAAGCCCCTAAACCGTACGTTTGAAAGCTCGCACAAAGACACGTGCCCCTGCATCCTTTCCAGCCTCGCGGAAGCGAGCTGAGGATCGTGCAGGTGCAGGCGCACTGCATCCGGTCCTTGGCCATCCGCCAGGTCACCGTCGCCTCGCCCTTAGCCTACTCCTACAGTCTCCATTTTAGTTCCTTCGGGGAGTTTACCCTATAGGATCCTATATATATATATATACATACGTGGTTAAACCAAAAAACAGGAACTACAATGGAGACTATAGGTAGGGTCTTTTAAGGGCCATGGCCTTTGGGACCTCACGGGGTTTTAGGCTACAGGGAGAGGGCTGGGCTCGAGCGTGAACTGGTTGCAGCCCCCAGCCCCAGCCACAGCTAGGCAACACCAGGCCCCGGCTTCCCAGCCCCAGCCCAAGTGTCAGAAAACCTTTCCAGCGCCCCAGCCCTAACCAAATTTTCCAAAATCAGGTGGTCAAAACGTTTCGGTCAAAACTTTCGGTCAAAACGTTTCTAGACATACGGAGAGTTCCTTGCAGTATTTTTCTATGAATAAGCCCTTAGTCTTTTGCGCGCCTGGCAGATTTCTATTACTTCTTACCTGAGGTACCTGAGGCGGATGTCGTAGACAACCCCAGAGGAAATATCAGGCAGAGTCTGGCAGCCCTAAACTAAACTCTAAACTTGAAGAAGTGCCGGGTAGACGAACACAAAGCCAAAGGGCCGAGAATGATCAAAAAGCCAAAAGTGTGGCGGCCCTAATCACGCATGGTTTAGGATTTGGGGGTTTAGGGTTTAGGGGTTTAGGGTTTAGGGTTAGGGTTTAGGATTTGGGGTCAGGCTCTATGGTTTTCACAAATGGGTTAGAGTTCAGTGTTTGGGGTTTAAGGTTCATGTTCCAAGCTCATATATCCGCAGCCTTTGACCTGAAAGGCGGGACATGGGATTGACGGCATACGTCCAAGGGCAATATACAAGAACGCAAAGCAGAATTCAGAGATGTGTTAGATATATAGTCCGAATATCATGCATGCCGTTTAGTATTGGCCGGTGTATTTATTCGTGTACTTGATCATGGAGAACATATGTTTACTGCTTACAACGACTCCTTTAGCCTTTAGCTCAGGTGTCTGTAGCGTTTCGAATGGTAGTCAAGCTGCACCCATAGAACCCAGCGCCCAGGCACAGGGCACGATGTGGTACCAGGAGAGCATCGCCAGGTGCACCAACAACTATCAGCTGTTAGGCGCGGCGCGGGCAGGGAGCGGATTTGGGTTGGGGGGTTAAGACGGTAAAGTGTAAGGGTTGGAGTAATGTAGGAGCCTGGTTATGGGGGTTATGGGGCCAGGGTTTCTTAATCAGGTTCCTACATTCATCATTTAGGAGCTCGGATTTGGAATTTACGGATGAGCTTGGTCCCAGACGTGTTCCAGTCGACTTAACTCTACTATACGAGTCTTAGACCTTAGTGCGTTTGACGAAGACATGACCCTAAACCCTAAACCCTAATCTCCAAAACGCTTCGAGTCAAACCAGCCTCTTGTGTTGCTTTAGCTTCGGGCTTATAGGGTTTAGAGTTTAAAGGGTTTAGGGTCCTAGGGCTTTAGCTTAGGGCTTATAGGGTTTAGAGTTTAGAGGGTTTAGGGCCTAGGGCATTTTTCCGGGTTGAGGGGCTCGAAGATTTGGGATTTTTTTCATTTGCTGCAGCTTCCGTGCTCTACGAGCCATCGACATCTTCAATGCCTTGAGCCGGAGAGTAATGTAGGGGCCTTTATAGGATTTGTTGGGGGTTCCTTAATGTAGCTATATAGTAAAATGTACCCCAAAACCCTATTCTAATTACTAAGGGCCCTACATTATAGTACCCTTATAGATCCCTTATAATAACCCTGAAAGACCCCTTTAGAGGAACCCCATTCTAATTATTAAGGCCCCTACTTTCTGAAACCCTGCAGCTGAAGGCCAAAAGCCTGAAATCGGAGCCCAGCCACCCTGAAACTCCTCATGAGGCATGCCGGCCAGTCCTCTGCAATAGTCCACAAGAAGCGACGGAGAATTCTTGGAAAATCTTACAATTTTTCCACGTTTGCAGATCTCCGAATGAAGACCCAGAGGCATGAAATGATTCGGCCTGTGCACTTTTACTTCAGAGCGGAGGTAGGCTGAGAAGCCTCAACGAGTGTTGGTTTCTCGTTCGTCCATCGCGCCGGCAAAGTCGTCCGACTCGAACAATAGTGAATCCGAAATCCCGGAAATCTGAAGGAAGTCACCGGTAAAGCCAGAAGCCCCATAAGCAATGAACCCCTAAACTCCGAACCCTAAGCCCTAAGCCCTAAACCTTACCTAATCCTAAACCCAAAACCCTAAACCCTACCTAAACCTTAAACCCTAAACCCTAAACCCTAAGCCCTAAGCCCTAAACCTTACCCAAAACCCTAAACCCTACCTAAACCTTAAACCCTAAACCCTAAACTCCTAAACCCTCAAACCTAAACCCCAAACCCTAAACCCTAAACCCTCAACCCCAAACCCTAAACCCTAAACCCTGTAAACCCTAAACCCTATCCATGTCCGGAGCCCTCAGCCTCGCAGCTTCAGGGTGCCACTGCCGTGGGCGCAGCTGCGCTGGCGCCAGAGCCATGGGTCCTGCGAAGAACAGCTGCCACCTGCTTGCAGTAGTAGTGGTAGTAGTGGTAGTAGTGGTAGTAGTAGTAGTAGTAGTAGTAGTTGTAGTGGTAGTGGTAGTGGTAGTGGTAGTGGTAGTGGTAGTGGTTGTGGTTGTGGTAGTGGTAGTAGTAGTAGTTGTAGTTGTAGTTGTAGTAGTAGTAGTAGTAGTAGTAGTAGTAGTAGTATTAGTGGTGCCTCTAAACCCTACCTACACCCCTCCCAAAATAGGTAAAATGGCCCAATGCCCATCAAAGGCCACTATTCTACGTACTTTTGGGTCCAGGTAAGCCCTCGAGCCTGCTAGTACAGGGTTTGCGGCTTCGGAGTTCGATCCAGCGAGCCCAATGGCCTTTAAGCCGGCAACTTCAATTCAGACTTAAGATAAGATGTACAGGGTTTAGGGTTTAGGGTTTAGGGAGCCTGAGTATGAGTTGTGGTATCTTCTCTGATGAGTGTCGCACCAGTAATCATACACAGGGCTGTTTCTAGTGACAGTTACGGGACGAGAACAGAGATGGCACCAATGATGTCATTCATCATACCAGAATCATTGTAGCAAGATGCCACAGCCACTTCTCCACCATTGGAAGTGTCAGAGGTTAAAGATTAAAGAGCGGGAGGATCGCGACAAAGAGCGAGTCAAGGTGCACACGTTGTGGAACCATGGGCGGCGGCAGGGCACAACCAACAAGCACAGCCTGACTGTGTTCCGCAGTAATTAAGTAATGGCTGGGCCATCCCAGTGCACTTTGACAGTGACTTTTACGATCCACTCCTCCACTTCAGCTGCGCGCAAATCTTCAAGCTCAGGCACTGTGTGGTGGCATGGGGCCGTGGCATTCGTGAAGGGACCAAACTGTTGGTAGTCTTTCCTCTTTAGAGTCAACCCTGCTTACTATACTTACTACGTCCCTGATCTTTCCACCTTAAGACCCTACCTATAGTCTCCTTTGTAGTTCCTTTGTTTGGTTTACCAAATTTATATTATAGGATCTTGACCATAAAGTTGGTTAGCAAAAAAGGAACCGCAATGGAGACTATAGGTAAACCTCAAAAGTCTACCCTGGGCCTCCTCCATCATCCGCCCAAAACCTGGGAGGAAAGAGCACCCAACGCCGCCAACCCCAAACCGCAGATGCGCCACCTTACAGGGCTTAGGGGTTTAGGGGTTTGGCAGTTTGGGGGTTTAGGGGTTTAGGCTTTAGCAGTTTGGGGGTTTAGGGGTTTAGGGTTTATAGGGCTTTTCCATGATATCAACCCTAGACCCCAAGCCCTAAACCCTTAAACCCGAAGCCTACCTCTCAGGTAAGGCCGTTGCCACCAACAGCAACGACCAGGTCGCATCTTGACCGCGATGTCAAGACTCCTGGTTCAGAGTCATCTTTTAACCCCTAAGTCCTAAACTCCTAAACCCTAAGCCCTAAACTCCTAAACCCTAAACCCCCTGACCCCAAACCAAATCCCAGACCCAAGCCCGAAGCTGTTTTCCACTGGGTAACATTGCAGATTGCAACTACTGCCTGCCCTCAAACCCTAAAGCCCTCAATTTTAAGCCCGAAACCCAAACCCTAAAAACCCAAGCTGAAACAAACCGAAACCGAAAGCCCTCAAAGCCCTAAATCAAGATCTTTCAGGCCTTGAGCAGCCGACGCCGCTTGAAAGTAAGGAGATAACAGCAACAACAATCACAATAATAACAATAATAACCATACTCACAATAATAACAATAATATCAGTAAGAGTAACAATAAAAAAATACTTAGGTAGTAGTCAAAGTTGCGACTTTAAGTCCCTCGAAAGGTTTTCCTGCCTGTTCTCCTACTTATGAAGTGTCTTATCTCCTGCTTACTTCGTCCCATGATCTTTCAAGTGACCCCTATAAACCTTAATCAAGCCGAGCCTTGTTGTTATACCCGAAGACGTTGCTCCTTAAACCCTAAACACTAAACCGTTGATGAGCCGACCCCAGGTAGCTGTAGCGATCTGTGCGGACCTGGCGACCTTTGGAGACAGCGTCTTACCCACGGCAGAGTACCTGACCGGGGGGCAGGCCAGGTGGGGAGTTTAGGGTTTATAGGCTTGTAGCGTGTAGGGTTTAGGGTTGGGGGGGGGCCAGGCTAGGTGGAGAGTCTAAAATGGTTGAAGCTTTGTTTAAGTAAAGGGATTTATCGTCTGGGTTTGCGTGTGCCGCTTTAGAGGCGATGTCGTTTTTGGAGTGCTGGGGTCGAGGTTCGGTTGGTTTCTAGTGTCTAGAGTCTCAGTTCAGGTTTAAGGTGTAGTGGCTTCAGGGTCTAGTTTGGAGGTTAGTCTAGCGCTTTAGATGTATGTTCCCTTTCCGAGCTATGGGCATCAGGTAAAGTTTGGTTCGGAGTGGAACCCAGACACCCCCAAGCATAAGCCCTAAACCCTAAACTCCTGAACCCTGTACTGTAATATTATATACACTACACGTGCGAAGCTTGGGCACCAGACCAAAAGTAAGGACAACTTGGGCCCATAGGGTTAGTAGAGGCGTCAAACGCGAGTATACAGACGTCTGACACCAGCTAAGGCCACTTGGAGGATCACGGGACTTCCTAAGTACAGCTATAAGTGGCTATAAGTGCCTTTGAATTGGGGTAAAAATTTGGTATGATATTACAGTAACCCTGAGAATTACCATATAGCTACTAGGTCCCATGATGCTCCAAGCAGAGTACGTGGTGTTGGTTTTGGGAATGGCCGGCGCCGGCATGTGCATTGTCAGGGGAGACCTTCGGCCAAACCGAGGAGGGCTCTACAGTAGAAGCTAGGAAGTTGGAACATAAGGTTGATGATATAAATCCTGCATTTCCAGTACTAAGGAATATACCATAATTCCCATAGTCCAGAGTCATTAAGGTAATGCAGGATTTATTTCATCAACTGTAATTATCCTCATGCCCTGAAGGTAACGTAACATGTAGGTCATCCCAGCACTAATCATCCTTAATCCATGGTCCAACTTCTCGGCTGCACTATAAACTGTTCAGCCTCCTAAACCCCACAAATGGTCAAGCCCTTAACCCTAAACCCTATAACCTGAACCACAAACCCTGGACTCGAAATGCTTTCACACAAGCGCTCAACTGTAGTAATTCCGGCAAAGCCTGTTAACCCGGAGAAAATTCAGGGCATATCTCAGCAGGTTAGACAGAGATGCGAAACCCGGCACATGTGGTTTAGTTAAGCTAAGTTGCTCAGGCAGTGCGGGATACTTGATATGACCTCGGACAAGTTGCTTGATTATGTGAGGGCCTGCAAAAAGAAACGCGAACACAAAAACAACGTAGGTTCACCACCAGTACCGGACTGCTTCAATGTTGTCTGTCCTGTGCTGTTGGATTCCAGGCTTGGCTGTCAGGGCTTCCACTAGCGAGGGATTCTGTGGACCCTGAACCCTCAACCCTACCTTAAACCATAGACCCCACCTTAAACCCTGAGC
Source organism: Symbiodinium sp. clade A Y106 (assembly GCA_003297005.1). Classification (NCBI taxonomy): domain Eukaryota; class Dinophyceae; order Suessiales; family Symbiodiniaceae; genus Symbiodinium; species Symbiodinium sp. clade A. The sequence goes on from BGNK01000208.1 coordinate 169,627, forward strand.
CCTGAACCCTAAAGCCTAAATGGTGGGCCGAAGGTCTTGGATGCAGACGGGGCGGGTATCCAGCCCATCCAAAGATTCTCTGTCGGACTTGGTGAGATCGTGTTGGTTGTCTTAGCAATATCATAATATGTCAATGTGGCACGTTTGTACATGCTATGTGGGCCTGTAGGCTTGAGTTTTGGGGTTTCGGTGTATGTGGGCATCTGAGTTCTTGGTTGCAGTTTGGGTTCATCGTTATTGTCTGTCTTTTTTGGGAACTCTTTGCGAGCATTGGCACGTACGATATTCATAGTTTCAACATTCATGCAATGTACAATGTCTAACGTTTCACATAGGGCCTGGACAAGTGCTATACCGTGCCTTACGGTTCCTCATACATGATAAAGATACCGTATAAAATAAACCACGGGACTCCGTTCAAACCACGGAGGCCTTGTGTAACGGTGGAGTTCCCGATGCATGACAATTGACACCCTCGAAGGACCAAGCTGTAAGCCCATGCAGTTCCGAAGTCTTCAACTCTACACCCTGAAACGCAAAAGGCGAACCACGACATCCGAAATCCTGAACTCTAGGTACCCTAAGTAAAAGAATCCTGAGGCCCTAAAGCTCTGGGCTAAAAACCAAACATTAGAATGACCGTATCACCCGCAGAAGCGAACCCTAGAATCCAACACCGGAGTATGGGAGATGCCCTTGTAGTCCCTGTATACTTATATACTACACCACAGGCAAAAACCCTCGTCCAATTATGAAGGTCCCTACTTGGAGGATCATGGGACGTAGTAGTATGGCTATACGTACCTTAGTTGGGGCTACAAGTATTTTTAAGTATACTTACCTTTAGTAAGCACCCTAGTTACTAAGTCCTATGATCCTTTAAGCCCGTAAACCCCTGTTCCCTTCTAGAACTCACCAAGCGAGCCCTATCATGAAACCGTCGAGTACGCTTCAACGGAACCCTAAGTCCCATGATCCTCCAAGTAGACCCGAAATCCCTCTTTTAGAACCCTGGTAGACCCCTTTCAAGGAGCCCTTCTTTGAGGAACCCTAGTTGCTCAGTCCCATGATCTTAGGCCTCTACTGCTCGAGTGCCGGAGCTTGGAGTGGCTTCGTGGATGGTAAAGGCTGTGGTGGCCTGAAGGCCGGGTCTCCAAGGGTTCAGACCCCGAGCCCCTAAACCCCTAAACCCTAAAGCCTTAAACTCTAAACCCAAACCCCCCAAACCCCTAGCCCTGAACCCCTAAACCCCTAAACCCTAAAGCCTGAAACTCTAAACCCAAACCCCCAAAGCCCCTAAAAACCCTGAACCCTTGCACCCTAAAGTCAGTAAACCCTTCAACCCTTAGCCTTAAACACCCTAAACCCTCAAACCCGAAAGTCTTAAAGCTACTGAAACCTTTAACCCCAGTCGGAAAAGGACCCGCAAAAAAAAAAACACCCTTAAAAACTCTAAAGCCTTACAGCCACTAAAACCACTAAAGCCCTAAAAATCCGGGAGTGTCGGCTCGAGGGATACGCACCGGGCTTCGATGAGGGTGGAGGGCGCTTAGACTTGAGCTACGGGAGTTGAGAGTTTGGGGGTTTAGGGGGTTTAGGAGCTGAGAGTTTGGGGGTTTAGGGGGTTTAGGAGTTGAGAGTTTGGGGGTTTAGGGGGTTTAGGAGTTGAGAGTTTGGGGGTTTAGGGGGTTTAGGTGTTGAGAGTTTGGGGGTTCAGGGGGTTTAGGAGTTGAGAGTTTGGGGGTTTAGGGGGTTTAGGAGTTGAGAGTTTGGGGGTTTAGGGGGTTTAGGAGTTGAGAGTTTGGGGGTTTAGGGGGTTTAGCAGTTGAGAGTTTGGGGGTTTAGGGGGTTTAGGAGTTGAGAGTTTGGGGGTTTAGGGGGTTAGGTTATAGGGTTTAAGGATATCAAGATCGGCTTATCGGTTTCCGGGTGAAGGAAGAGGGTGGGCGGGTTTTGGGAAATGAGGGGTTCCTTTGAAGATTTAGGTTGAGGTTTTCGGGGAAAGGGCTGCTGGCTTGGATCTGGAGATGAATCCTTGAAGTGGGGCAAGAGTCGTAGGCTCAGATGCTTTTTGCTGGCGTCGTTGTGGTTGTGGTGAATGCGCAGGCTGTGCAACGGGATGCGAATACGAGGCTTCCGACCTGGCGCCTGAGGTTTAGGCCTGCTGCAATCCCAAGCCATAGGCCCCAAACCTAAACCCCTAAACCTTAACCGCCTTAACCCTAAACCCCCAAGCCCCGAAACTTAAACTGTAAACCCCTAATCCCCAAGCTCTAAACCCTAATCCTTGAAGCTTAAACTCTAAACGACTCTAATCCCCCTAAACCCTATAGATCTATTTAAAGGGCCCTCTTATCCATCCCTTCGCAGGAAGCCCTAAACCCCCTGAGCCCCTTAAACCTCAAGCCTTTGGAGGACCTCCTCCTGGGGGTTCGGTCTCGGCAGGTCCAGACACGCACGAAGATGGAGTTCGACTGCATCCTGCACGATTTCGGTGGGTTCTTAGGGGAACTTAGAAATAATCTTTAATCCTTGGTTATTATAATCCCTAAGAAACAGCTAAAATTATAATTTTTGCTAGGGGTCTAAGTTCGGTATAGGGTTGAAGATTTAGAGTGAGTCTAGGTTTCAGGGGTTCAGGTTGAAATTCAGGGGTTTAGAGGTTTAGGCGTTGAAGGTCCAGGCTTTCAGGGTTCAGGGTTGCTTTTTGAGGTTGGAGAACGGTTTAGGGCTTAGGGTTTAGGGTTTAGGGTTTCTGAGGGTTTAGGGTTTAGGGTTTAGGGAGAATTGTGGGATGGGCTTTCAGGTTCTGAGGATTAAGATGATGAGCTCTCCTCCCAGAGAAGCCCTCCGAGTGCCATTTTGAAAAGTGTGCAGCGCACTCTCGGTAAGATGTCGTCTTTGTGTCCTTAGCTCCAGGTCATCATCCATCGTGCTGTGTCAGGACCCTAAGCCCTAAATCCTAAACTCTAACCCCTAAACCCCTAAACCCTCAACCCTAAACCATCTTGCCGTGTCAGGGCAGTTGCTGCCAGTTGCATCTTTCTTGCCTCAGTTGAGCTGCCAGAATCGTAGGAAAGCATCCCCCCATTGAAGCCTTAATCTAAAAGTCTCCATAGGAATTATTTTTAATCAGAAAAAACCGAAGAGAATATGAAAAGCAGTCTGTGTATTATGGTTTTCAGGTCCGCTGAGTAATTCCATGGCACACCCTCAGGCGAAAAGCCAGTGAAAGCTCGGGGTCTGAATATCTAAATTTCCGTACGAGAGCCGCTTGATAGTCCCTGTGTATTCATCGTACAATCACAACACCCAAACCCTCTTTCTATTGAAGAAACAACACTACCCCGAATGTATCGTGCTTTTCGCCAAGGTACCCAAAGCAATAACATATTGGGGAAAAAATATTTTTCCCCAATATGTTAGTACAACACTACCCCGAATGTATCGTGCAATTCGCCAAGGTACCCAAAGCAACTCAGCCGAAGTGGAGAGTGAGTCGCGCCTTTGGGTGCTGGGCTCCGGTGGTTTGTGGCGCTCAGGGCATAACATATGTGGGTGGTCCTCAAAATTACGGTCCATTCTTGGGTCTCTACTATAGTACGGCGCCTAATATTTATTTAGGGTACCCAAAATTTAAAGGGACCATAATTTTGACAACCACCCACATACGTAACTTTGTAACATTCATACCTGGCAAACTAAGGGTAAGCGCCGGGAATTATTTTTATGGTAATCTTTCGGTTTTAATGATTTGAGGGTTTTTCCCGTTTACGATTTTGGTACGGTTCTGGTTACGATTTCAATACGGGTACGCGGGAAAGCACGGCTCGGAAAGCAGCTCGGCTGCAAGTCCGAAAACATATCAAAAACCTAGCAAAGACATCAAAACCAGTCCTGGGGAGGCTGGAGACGTATCGAAATCGTGTCAAAATCGTATCGAAATCGTATCAAAATCGTATCCAAACCGTATCCACAGCGTATACCATATCAAAATCGTAACCGGAAGGATCCCTGAAATATTTTCAAAACCGGAAAATTACTGTAAAAATAATTGTTCCATGAAATGCCAGTTTGCCATGACTCTGAAAGTCACAAACGTAACTGCCTAGCAGCTCAGGTTTCCTATATCCCCAGCGCTGGATCCAAATTGTGAACGGTCAGCGCCAGGTAATGTAGTATCCTGATTAAGAAACCCTGGGCCTATAACCCCAAAATAGTAGGATTCACAAAAGGAACCCTAATACAGGCCTAAGGTTTCTTAATCAGTTTCCTACATTAGATGTCTGTAAGCCAGTCACAGAGTATGGCTTTCGTTGAGGTTTTAGGACGGCTGGCATGAGGTTGTGTTTAGGACCATAACGGGCCACAGCAGACATTGGGAGTTACTCGGGGGTTGTAGGCATGCATCCCGGATTCCGGTTGGAACACAGAAGCCCCAGCCATTGGCAGCTATTGTATACACGGTTTAGGGTTTAGGGCTGCGAACCTTATGACTCCTAAAGAGCTTCCATAATGTATGCCGCAAGACCGTTTGATCTGCCCAGGCTGCCAGCTTTGTTGGGCCATGTTTTATACACCTGCTGCCACTAATGGGCTCGTATCAACATCCTGGCCACACACCCTCATTCCCGTCTAAGTCTTGAAGTATGAATATTTGGCCCCACTAAACTAAACCCCAAACCCCTGGACTCGGCCACCTCCTCGGCGACTCCAAAACCCCTTAATTGGGGAATATGCTTTAAAGTATACTATTTTAGGGCTCCTACTATAGTTTCAGGGATATTCCAAAATTAAGGGGTTACTAGAACCCCCTAAACCCTGAACCCGACGGATCCCTTATATTATCGGAATGCTTAAGGAACCCTAGGAATTCCTTAATAAAGGGGTTGTAGGAGGCTCTTGGTCACTTCTCCCTCCGAGGCGGCTGCCAGGAGACAGTGCTTTCCGTGGACGCGAGCCAGGCATGACCCCGGAGTAGGTTTTAGGGGTTTTGGGGTTTAGGGCTTTAGGGGTTGAGGGGGTTTTGGGGTTTAGGGCTTTAGGGGTTTAGGGCTTTAGGGGTTGAGGGTTTAGGGGTTGAGGGGGTTTAGGGGTTTTGGGGTTTAGGGCTTTAGGGGTTTAGGGCTTTAGGGGTTTAGGGCTTTAGGGGTTGAGGGTTTAGGGGTCCAGGGCTTTAGGGGTTTATGCAAGCAGACAATCCGAGCGAGAGCGACGCCTGGATCCTTAGCCAGAAGATTTAGATGTACAAATTACGAATTAGCCTGCGTTCGCACGGAGACGGGACCGACCACCTTTACAATAATTGTTCCACACCTCTTGCAGGTTCAGGGCTTTAGGAGTTGAGGGTTTGGGGGTTGCGGGGGTTCAGGGGTTTAGGGGTTTGGGGCTTTCGGGTTTCGGATTTTTCGGCTTTCGAGGTTAACGGTTATAGGGTTCAAGATTTTGGAGTAGAGGATGTTTTGCCACCAAAGCACGCAGCTGTACGGACGCTGCCGGTGGTGCCGCCGGTTTGGGGTGAAGGGTTGGCGGGTTCCGGGCAGGGTCTGGGCATGGATGCTTCGGAGACACATGAGTATTTCTCTAAAATAGGGTACCTTTAGGTGTCCTCTTTACAATATTTTTTGTGACCCCCAAAGGAGCCCTATCTTAGATCTTAGAGAACTACCCACATGAATGAGGGCTTTTTGTTGTGCTACTCGACTGCTTCTGGGACCTCGGATGAAAGTTTAGGGTTTAGGATTCAGGGAGCTGTTTCTTGAGATACTTCGTGTTTCAGACCCGATGTGCGGCAACGAATTGGTTTCACTGTAATAGTAACTTCGTTCCAGGCTCGTCTTTGAATCGGCCCAATATCGGGGCCTGGGTAATTATACTAAGGGTTTTTGGAGACATCAGGGGCTAATTTTACAGGGACTATACAGAGCTACTGTCATCATAGCGAATCATTCCGACTCCTACAGCGCACGCACCTCCATGCAGTTGGACTTTGGGGTTAGGGGCTTAGGGCTAAGCGGCTTAGGGAGGTAGGGTTAGGGCTTAGGGGTTAGGGTTTGAGGTTTAGGGGTTAGTGTCCCCCACCGAATCCAATAATTACTTTGAGCCCGTTTATGCAGCGAGGTCCTGGGCACTCCATCACCCGAACCCAAACCTCGAAACTCGAAGCTTTCAACCCCGAGGCATGTCAACCCTATTTTCAGGGTTTCGGGTCCTGAACCCCAAACGGTGGAATGCTTCGTTCCTGGAAGGTGCGGACATTGACAGTCTCCAAGGCCTGCAACGGGCATGCAAACTCTGGAGGTCAAAATGAGTACGTAAGCATGGGTCCTACCTGGCGTGTGAAAGGCCTCTCCCCCTGTTGCCAAATTTCCTTTCTTCGGAAGTCTGAGGGTTACGGCTGATGGTGTCTGTTGGTTTGACATGTGTTTTGGAGGACCCAGCCTTTTTCATAACCCGAAACCCTAAACCCTAAACCCACCCCTAAACCCTAAACCCTAAACCCTAACCCCTAAACCCTAAACCCAAATGTTCCGAGAGAAAGCCATGATCCCATCTTCCAAAGCCCAGGAAACTCTGGGCTTTCCCTAAACCCAGCAGTTCCCAAAACCGCGGGGAATCCCTACCCTAAGCCCTGAACGGGTTTAGGGTTTAGGGTTCAGGGTTCAGGGTTTAGGGTTTAGGATTCAGGGTTTAGGGTTTAGGGTTTAGGGTTTATTATTATTGAAACCATTTTTTCGGGTTGTTGGAGAACCCAACTGGACTCCCTTGACCACTACGCAACCATACTTATGAGGATTCCTTGGGCTTATACGCCTGGGCAGTGCCTTCGTAATGCTAAACCCTCATACCCTGATACGCCTTGCCCAAGAGCCCGAAAAACGGCTCAGGGCCTAAGCCTCTGGGTCCCAACAGATGGGGTAGTTCTCCAAGTGAGGCTGCCTTTTATGAAGTGTGCCACATTATTTTGGTGACCTAGAAAGGGACCCTAATTTAGAGAACTACCCACTGGGTAGATACTCTGCGCGAAGAACTTCCAACTCGGCACGTTTGAGGCCAAACAGTAGAACTCTTCGAGTCCCTAAGGCTCTAAGGGCTCATATGTTAAGGCATTTGCGCCCAAAGACCATACTTTCTTAGGGCCAGCCAATGGACTCAGGACGCACTAAACCCTAAACCGCTTCTGAACCTATACTAAGTATCGAATTGGGATCGGGATAATTTGTAAACCTGGTGCCGGCTTTGTGCTGGGGATTTCCAGTCTGAATGAAGGCCCTCACACCCTTATGTCCCTAAACTCTGCAGGCCGCTACCCGAAAAGCCCCAACGGTTTCAGGTGAAGGGGTTTTCACCCAAATCTTAATCCCCCATAAACCCCTAAGCCCTAACCCCTAAACCCCTAAACCCCTAAACACCTAAACCCCTAAACCCCTAAACCCCAAAACCCCAAAACCCCAAAACCCTAAATACTAAACCCCCAAACCCTACCCTAATCCCCCCTCAACCCTAAGCCCTAAACAGGGTTCCAAGTTCGCGGAGTCTGTCTAAGAGAGGATGGCACAGCCCGCTGCCCCGCGGGATGGATTGTCACCTCTGTGACATGTCAGGCGGGTTCCAGTTTGGGCGGGATAAGGGAGTTTCCGAAAATAGGGGACCCTAGTATAGTACCCTAAATAGTAGGATCTTTATTATAAGGCCCCCAAAATAAGGTACCCCTAATTTTCGGAAACTCCCATAAAGGCACGGTGAGCTTTAGAATAGGGTGTGGGGTCTTATAAGGTGATCAGACCATCTGTTCAGTAGGTATGTTGTTGATGGACCTTGGGTGTTTTAGTTTGGATTTTGTGTCTTGATGTCGGCTTGAGAATGCCGGGTTCGTGAGTCAAGACGCCTGTCAAGTGCAGGAGGGAGTTTGTAAGGACCTGCCGGGGTCCCTAAGCCCTAATACAGCGGTCTCAATCATGAATGGTTAATTGTGTCCGTTTTAGTTTAGAGCCCATAGTCCATATACAATTACAATATAACCCCTAACCCCTAAAGTTGTTCCAATCGTTCCCATCAGCGCCTGATCCCTGAACGGCTGTAGGCTGAGTTGAATCTTCGGTTTGGGCTACAGGGTTTGGGCATCTTAGGGTTTCGGGTTCACAGTCTAGCTTTCGGGCTTAGGGTTTAATAGGTTTTCAGGCGTGGGAGCTTTCCGCGTTTCGGATAAATCCTCGACACCCTATAGCAGAAGCTAGAAAGTTGGAACATCATTAGCCTCATGCCCTTAAGGTAACTTATAAGGGATCCTAGCACTAATCCTCCTAAAGCTATGTTCCAACTTTCTGGCTTCTACTATATAGGAACCCCCATTAAGGGATCTACTTTTTGGATCCTCCCGGGGGTTCTGGGGCCCTCATTACAAAGCCTTTTGTTGATGGGTGCAGCATTTCAGGGGCCAGCCGTTGAGGACTAGAAGTCTCAGCTCGAAAGACCGAGCCCGAAAGCCAAGTTCAACAGGGGCCCACTAGATCTCGAAGCACTAAGCCCTAAACCCCATACCCCTTCGATAGAGGGGTGGGGGGGGGTTGTTGTTCTCCATTTTGGAGAACAACAACCCCCCCCCTTGTTGTTAAACCCCGAACCCGGTTTAGGACTTTAGGGTTTTAGCATCTAGGGTTTTAGGGCTTTAGACAGAGTTTAGCGCCAACTCTCAAGCCAAAAGTTCAAAAGACCGAGAGCCCGACGGCTCCATGCAGGAACTAATCATTGATACCCCTTCTGCCCTGCGCAACGAGCAACAAACTACGGCTTAGAGTTTAGGGTTTACTTGGGGCGGTGATTCTTCGAGACGAGAGCATGAGAAGAACAGAAAAGCACGCGTGAACCTGCTGTCCCCAAACACTAAACCTGAAGCCTTAATCAACCAGACGCCCTAAATCCTAAACCCTAAACCCTAAATCCTAAACCCTAAATCCTAAACCCTAAACCCTAAACCTTAAAACTAACTAAACCCCACACCCCAAAAGTCTTCCTTCGTCGCGAAAGGAGTCCTGCAAGTCATTCGAGCTGACCTGTGCCCCGCCACCCTCGAACTCTCCGTGGTATCTGTCAGGCACAGAGGGGTCTGAGAGGAGGGGGTTGTCACGGTTTAGGCTTTAGGGTTTAGGGTTTAGGGTTTGTCGAAAACATGGGACATTGGGTTTTTTTTCGGGTCAAGAGTCAGGAGGAAGTCTGAGTCTGAGGGAATCCTCAACCCGAAGAGCTAACTCAAATCTTAAACTCTTGAGACTTTACCCTAAACCTTAGTTTTTTTTGGCCCTAAACCCTGGTTGACGCTTGAAGGTTTTTTTGTTTCAGGTAGGTTTGGGCTTAGCGCTTTAGGGGTTTTGGGGATTAGGATGCTAGGGTTGAGCGGCTTAGAGTTTAGGGTTTCCGTTTCAGTTTAGGGGTTTAGGCTATAGGGTTGAGGGGCTCGGGGTTAGGGGTTAGGAATCACGGCTGGGGCTTGAGGGGTTTAGGGTCGCGGGTAGCCACGCAACCCCCTACATCTTATATTTATCACCAGACCAGAAGCAGGTGGGCGCAGCTACTCTCCGTGGTTCAATGGCAAGACTGGATCGGCCATGGGCAGCTGTGGCCAGGCTTTCCGCGGATTTTAGGGTTTAGGCTTCCTGGTCTTCACCGTTTGGATTTCGGCTCTCTTGGAATATGTTGTCAATTTAGCTCCCTAGGGGTAGACAGAATCTTCAGATTTTTAGACGGATAGTCTCTGAAACAGAAGTGCTTCTTAGCAGTGCGTATTCTTCTTTTTGAACCCAGGAAGATGCGCCCCAAATGAATTCGACACCTACGGTTGATTATATACATCTTGCATGACCCTAAGGACCCTAAGCCATGGATATAAACAGAACGGTTTAGGGTTTAGGGTTTAGTGGGGTTCAGGGTTTCATTACCCTAAGGACCCTGAGCTATGGGAATTATGGTAAATTCATTATTATGGGTGATGCAGGGTTATATCACCAACCGTAGGACGCGATCAAGAGCAATCTGTCGATAAACAAAAAGCAAGCATATCAAGGAAGAGTCCGAGAGCCGGCGCGACCGTTAATGATGATCTTTTAATTGAGGAGAAGAAGGTCTCTTCATAAGCTTTGTGCCCTTTAACCCAAAAGCCCCAGGATCACGAGTCGGGTTCAGGATTCATTGGCACTCATTGTTGAAACTCACTACTTCGGGCTTGCAGATGTCCTAAGCCAGCACCCCTACACCAAGATCACCACCCTAAGTGACCCCCAGAAGGACTGATGAAGGGCGAGATGTGGGCTCCCGAGCCCCCACAGCAAGCTTAAGTTTGGGTCTAGCGGGTGTACTTACTAGTTTCAACTATTATTGCAGGCTTCAGGTATGTCTCACATGTTCATATGGGAGTGGCATGCCTTTCTAGGTAGTTAGGTTTTAGGACCCCGGCTTAGATCCGAAAGCGCAAACAGTACCTTCCCCTCCCTGGAACATGCACACGCCGCCGTTAACCCACCATGTAAGAAGAAAGAGAACATGAACGCCAGTCTTTCAATCTAAATCCAAAAAAGCCCCAAGCCCAGAAAAAAAAAAAACTCAACCCCACTAGCCTCAATGCACTCTCGCCAGTCCTTGGCGATCGGTCTCGAGTGTGCCAGTGGAGGTGTGGGATGTCTGTCACATAATGTAGGAGCCTGATTAAGAAACCCTGGCCCTATAACCCCCAAATAGTAGGATTCCTTTGAGGAACTCAATAAAGGCCTAAGGTTTCTTAGTCAGGTTCCTACATTACCAAGGGGTTCCGCGTTGTTTAAGTGCCCGTAGAAAGATTTCGGGTTTCGGGGGGGGGGGGTTTCAAGGCGAAGGGTCGGGTCGATGGGGGCTCTGGATCAGAACTTATGTTGAAACTGACCCCGAACCCCAAACCCAAGCCCTAAACTCTGAAACTTATATCCTAATGACTTAAACCCCCAACACAGAAACCCGTAGTCTCAGAGTTTTTTGGCCTCAAAGGTACGGTCGAAGTGTGAAAGCCGAGTCCGAAGCCCTTTACATTAGCTGGTTTTGGGTTTAGGGTTGCTGCACTGCTGTATATGGACTAATTACAGGTTAAATCCGAACCCTAGGAAAAAACCATTACATTACGATTTGGAAGAAAAATCGGAGAGCAACGGGAGGTGAACATCAAGTCTTCCTGCGAGTAAGTAGCCTGATCTAGTAGTTGTAGTGAGATTCGTTATCATGGGTAGCACCATAAACCCTCAGAAAACCTAAACCCTAAACCCTAAACCCTCAGAAACCCCAAACCCTAAACCCTAAACCCCTAAACCCCTAAACCCCTAAACCCCTAAACCCCTAAACCCCTAAACCCCTAACCCAAACCCGTAGCCCCGGGCCCCAAGGCCCCAAGGCCCCCAAAGCCAAAGCCCTAAACTCTGAACCCTAAGCCCACAGCCCTCTGAATCCTCAATGCTGAACTCTAACCCNCCCCCCCAAAAAAAAAAAAAATAGGGTTTAGGGTTTAGGGTTTCCCCCTCCCTCAACAAAAGCAGTAAGCCTCCCTTGTGTGGGCAGGTTGGTCTCTGGAGAAGAGCTGCAAGCTGGCCTTGGGCTTAGCTGCTTGCGGTAGTTTAGGGTCTTAGGGTTTAGGGTTGAGGGTTTGGAGCTTAGGGTTGAGGTTTTGTGATTTAGGGTTGAGAGGGTTTTTTGGGGTTTAGGGTTGAGGGTTTGGGAGTTTGGGGTTTAGGGTTGAGAGTTTGGGATTTGGGGTTGTTAGGGTTTGGGGTTTAGGGTTGAGCGTTTTGGGTTTAATTAGTGTTGAGGGTTTGGTTTAGGGTTGAGGGTTTGGGGTTTTAATAATTTTGGTGTGAGTTTTTTTTTGCGTTTTTTCTTCGTGAGGGTTTGGGGTTTAGGTTTGGGAGTTTGGGGTTCAACGGTCCTGGGTGTTAGGGCTGTTGTAGCAGTGTTTTGGGGTGTTTGGTTTCAGGGTTTAGGCTTGAGGGTTTCAGGGCCGTAGGAAGGGTTTTTGGGTTGAGGGTTGACAGTTTGAGTCTTTGGGATGTACGGCTTAGGGTTCAGGCTTTAGCGCGAAAGGGCTCAGGGATTAGGGTTGCGGGTTTATGCAAGGACGAGGACTCTACAGGGATTGGAGGGTTTCGGTTCGGCATTGCGGAGGCCCCCTTCCACGATCACGAAACGTCTCAACTATTTCGCGTAGGTCCGCCATCGAAATTCATAGCTCCCTTGCGAAGTGCTGCAGCGATTAGGAGTCAGGGTCTTGCCTAAGCCCTTCCGAGAAGTAAGAAAGCAGGATAATATGAACTCTGCAGGCTAAGAGCACAACCCTACGCCCTACACCTCACTGCCCAGAACCCTTTACGGCTATTCATAGGACCTTGCTCTACTGTGGTCTTAAACCACGGTTCCCTCAGAGTGAGGGGTTTTGTTAGAAGGATTTTTGTCCAGCCTTTCCCTGCAGATTCGGCTTCACTGCCGCCGCCCGGCACTCTATGGCGACGACTCGTCAATGTCCTTCAGCATCCCGGCTTTTGGTTGCCATGTTGTTTTCCCATGGCAACTCAGGGCTTGAGGTTTCGAGCGAATTTGGATATTCATGCTGTGGTTGGCTTGGGTCGGATGACATTAGGCAGTGCACTAGTTGCATTTTCTCTCTTCACATACATATACAGATATACACATACATACGCATACATGTACACATGTATTTATGTATATATATATATATATATACACATACATACATGTATATGTGTATATGTATATCCGTATGTAATTGTAAGTAGGTTTAGATATGCCGACGGATAGGCAGTAGATAGATAGAGAGACACATAGATAAAGAGACAGATACATCGCTAGATCGATAGATAGATAGACAAATTTTTGGGAGTTCCTTATCATATTATAGTATAGCGGGCCCCCAGCCCCTATTCTATTACACCCTCAAACCCGAAGCCCGCTGAGCGCTGCGGCGCCGCAGATTTCTCAGGTGCCTTCGATATGAGCTTCGCAGAACCGAGGCTGGGTGCTGGGAGTGGAGCTGAGCTTAGGGCTTGGGTTTAAGGGTTTCGTTTTTTTTTTCGGGTGAGCGTGCAACTTGGCAATACGTGGGGGTTGTAAGCACACAGCGGATTGGTAATCCTATGTGCAACGAAGATGCAGCATGCAGGTCCAGGAAGGTGAGAGTCTTACTGGTATTAACCAGGCTTCAGGAGCTACTGCCTGATCGGCTCTAAACCCTAAAACCCAAACCTGAAACCCCAAACCCTCTGCCCCAAACCCCAAGGCCCCCCCCCNCCCCCCCCCCAAAAAAAAAAAACAAAAACAAGCGCTAAAACCTAAACCCTAAAGGGCTTAGATGAGGGTCTTACATGTTGCTTCAACTTTTGGGCCCAGTGGTCTGGATTCGGGGCATGGGGTTCAGGATTTAAATTTAGGGTTTAGGGTTCCGGGTTTAGGACTTAGCATTTAGGATGGTTGAGGGTTTAGGGTTTTGGGTTTAGGGTTGGGCTTATGAACACCGCAAGGTTGGATGCAAGGATTTAGGGCTAGGTTTGTGGATCTATAGTTCAGAGGGACACGATTATACGTCACGGCGCCAAGTAGAAATCTAGAGATCTACCCTGGCGGGATTTCGGTGTCGTGTTGCATTGGGGGGCAATTTTCCAAGCAGGTCCACCGACTGGATCAGCAGAAGCTCTGCTGCACAAGACTTTGCAACATCAGAGTCTCCCAGTTCGTTGGCCGGAAACTCCAATCCCTAAGCCATTACCCAATATAGGGTCTTAAATAATTACCGATACTACTCTGGTGGTTCCTTATTGTAAGTATAGTATAATATACCCCCCCAAAAAAAACCATATTCCACTTATTGAGGCCCCTATACTAGGCGGACCTAGGCCCTGAAACTTACAACTCACAGGTATAGGGTTTAGGGTTATCCCCGGGAGGTTCGAAATCAGGGCCGGCGGTGGTTTCTGATTGGGTGCATGTCAGTCAGCAAAAAGAAACATCGTCCCGCCCGGCCCAAATTGGACTCCAAGCCACGTTTAGGGCTTAGGGGTTTAGGGTTTAGGGGTTTGTTTTTGCTTAGAGTTTGAGGGATCAAACGGCTTGGTATTCACGGTTCGTGGGTCTTCTGGCATCTGCATTTCCGGGATTTCTGTCTTTATCCTTCAGAGACGCTCGAAGAGGAAAGTTCAGAGTCCCCCAAACTAAACCCTAAACCCCTAAACCCTCAACCCCCCTAAACCCTAGAAGCCCCTAAACCCTCAACCCCAAACCCTAAACCCCCAAACCCTAAACCCCAAACCCTAAACCCCCAAACCCTAAACCCCAAACCCTAAACCCCCAAACCCTAAACCCTAAACCCCAAACCCTAAACCCCTAAACCCTAAACCCTAAACCCTAAACCCTAAACCCCTAAACCCTAATATCATATGTATATAAACCCTAATGAAAAGCGTTCGACGACCCTAATTCAAAAGTGAACACCACCCCCGGTGCTAATCCAAAAGTGAGCACCGGTGCTAATCAAAANNNNGCTAATCCAAAAGTGAACACCACCCCGGTGCTAATCCAAAAGTAAACACCGGTGCTAATCCAAAAGTGAACACGACCCCGGTGCTAATGCAAAAGTGAACACCACCCCGGTGCTAATCCCAAAGTGAACACCACCCCGATGAGGAAATCCAAAAGTGAACACCGGTGCTAATTCAAAAGTGAACACCGGTGCTAATCCAATGGTGAACACCGGTGCTAATTCAAAAGTGAACACCGGTGCTAATTCAAGAAATTTGGTTCAAGGGTGGGTAGGGGATAAACCATAAGTTGAATTCAAAAGACAGTATTTATCTGGTTGACCTGAGCTGAAGGTGTTGTAAAACTTTTTATTTCTTAATGTTTTGGGATTCTCTGGGTGGGTGGGTATTCTTCTATGCCCAATATAGCGAACTTGACTAGATACTGCTCGACCAGAGCTGCTGAACCCTAAACCCTAAACCCTAAACCCCAAACCCTAAACCCTAAACCCTAAACCCCAAACCCTAAACCCCCAAACCCTAAACCCTAAACCCCAAACCCTAAACCCCCAAACCCTAAACCCTAAACCCTAAACCCCAAACCCTAAACCCTAAACCCTCAACCCTAAACCCTAAACCCTAAACCCTAAACCCCAAACCCTAAACCCTAAACCCTAAACCCTAATCCCTCAACCCTAAACCCTCAACCCCAAACCCCAAACCCTAAACCCTAAACCCTAAACCCCCAAACCCCAAACCCTAAACCCTAAACCCCTAAACCCTAAACCCTAAACCCTAAACCCCAAACCCTAAACCCCTAAACCCCTAAACCCCCAAACCCTAAACCCCCAAACCCTAAACCCCCAAACCCTAAACCCTAAACCCCCAAACCCTAAACCCCCAAACCCTAAACCCTAAACCCCTAAACCCTAAACCCCCAAACCCTAAACCCCCAAACCCTAAACCCCCAAACCCTAAACCCTAAACCCTAAACCCTATCCCACAGGGCCCATACACGTCTCTCGGACCTTCAGCCTCCTTCGGCTCCCTCCCTGAACACGGAAGTTCCGAGGTTCCCCAAAGGCTTCCTCAAAAGGCTCCCTAATAGGGTTTAGGGTTTGGGGTTGAGGGTTTAGGGTTTAGGGTTTAGGGAGGGGTTTAGGGTCCACTAAATTCCTGAGTAGTCGCCTTCTTCCCTTTTTCTTGTCGGGTTCCCTTATCAAACCACCTAAGTGTAGGAAAAGGGTACCCTTATCAGTACACTATGGGGCTACCGAGGAACCCAAATTCTGTCTGGCAGCCGCTGTTTTCGTCTAGGGAAAACATGGTATCTTGTCTGCGACCGAAGATGCAGCCGCGTCAGGGGTTCGTGTGGGATAGTTTTAGGACATAGTGTTGAGGGTTTGTTACCAAAGTCCTTAGCTAACAAGGTGCGCGTTGCGTGGCTCGAAGCGCTCTTTGCCTGTTTGCAGTTCTTGTGCCCACTTACCTAGTAGTAGAGTAGGTAACCTTTAACCCTTTGGGGTAGTACAATGTCTATATAATCCTTAAATTATGAAAAAGGTTAGCCTTTGGTTCCCCATGATACCCCACAAGTAGGCTTAGGTAGTGGCATCCTAAGCCCGAAAAATCCTACAACTTGAGCCCGAAACTCTGAACTTCAACTCCCCCTAAACCCTGAACCCTAAACCCTTCGACTCCCCCTAAACCCTAAACCCTGAACCCTTCAACTCCCAAAGCCCAGGTAGTGGCACGCAGGAAATGATCTTTCAGTTTCAGTTTCGGGACTGCCTGGCGTGCTGCAGAGTTTAGGGTTTAGGGTTTAGGATTAGGGTTTAGGGTTCAGGGTTCAGGGTTTCGGGTTTAGGGTTTAGGTTTAAAGATCAGGGATGCCAAAGCGTCTCCGCAAGCTGCATAAGTCATCAAGACATCAAGGTTTTGGGTTGCAAGTAGACCCCAAACCCCTAAACCCTAAACCGTAAACCTAAGCCCTAGAGTCCTGCACCATGATCTTCATGCCCTGATGTCTGATTCCTTTTATACCCGAAGCTTCACCCTTGCTAGGGTCTGGGGGGGATATCATGCTGCGATGGTCCCTAAATGCCCCAAGCCTTGAACGATACAGGGCTGTCAGCTAACACCGGACAGGTCATGGAACACACATCTGCCGATGGCACTGTTCCAAAACAGAGCCTGTTCGGGGCACCCATCTTCGTTACTCGAGAGAAGAAAGAGGCCCTTGACCGAGAAGCACGGGACCGGGAGAATGCCTTCAAAAAAAGGCTGGAGGAGACCCGCAAAAGGATGGAGACCCGCGGTGCAAAACTGGACATGGAAGGTCATCGTCCAGATCTCGAGGAAGAGGAGCCCTGGTATACAGAAGAAAACGACTACGACATCGAGGAAGAGGGCTACTACACCGACTAAAAGGGCTACGACTGAGGGTTTTGTTTAGGGAGGTTTAAGGTTTCAGCGCTTTTTCGGGGTTTGGGGCCTGCAGTTTTGGAAACCACGATGCCGCCGGAAAATTGTGTTTGTGGTCTTGCTGGGATGTGGGATGGAAGGGCTTGGAGTCTAGAGTCTACAGTAGAAGCTAGAAAGTTGGAACATCATTAGCCTCATGCCCTTAAAGTAAAGTAAAGGGAATCCCAGCATGAATCATCCTAAATCGATGTTCCAACTTTCTGGGGTTCACTATNTCTACAGTAGAAGCTAGAAAGTTGGAACATCATTAGCCTCATGCCCTTAAAGTAAAGTAAAGGGAATCCCAGCATGAATCATCCTAAATCGATGTTCCAACTTTCTGGGGTTCACTATAGTGATGATTGACTTAGGGTCAGGGCTGAGAGTTGAGGTTTTAGGATGTAAGGGTTCGGCTTGTGTATATGTTTTTCATGTGTACAGCAGTAATATTATGACTACTAACCACTAGTCGTAGCGTCAATAGTACTAGCAAAAGTCAGAAGAGTACTTCTAACAGAATAGCAATCAACAATCACAACAGCAACTACATTAACAATAATCATACTGACAGGCGAACAACTGATATGCATATCTATATATATATATACACGCACACAGGTATGCATACATGCATACGTACATACGTACATACCTACCTACCTACCTACCCACCCACCTACCCACCTACCCACCTACCTATCTACCGACCTACATACATACATACATACATACATGCATACATACATGGGAGTGTCCGATCATAGGGGACCCTAATATAGTACCCTAAATAGTAGGATCCTTATTATAAGGACCCACCCCTAATTTTCGGAAACTCCCACATACAGCCGAACTTAGCAGCCATGCCGGAAGTTTCGAGTTTGTGGATATGGAACTTCACCAAGGCTTCAGGCTAGCAGTTCAGGTGTCCAAGCTCTTGAACCCCAAGGGTCCAAAGGACCCAATAATTCGGTACTCGGTTTTAGGATAGTAGCTATGTAGGTTAGGATTTGGGAGAGTATATGATTATTGGGTACTTGGACCCTTGGGGGAATGTCTTGAAGGCTTCGGGCAGCCGAGTCTTTTTCGGAGTGGTGGTTCGCGCAGGCATTTTGACTTTATGCAGCTGAAGCGCCGCTTCTCCAAAGCCATATCATCGGTGTGTAGACGTTGGGCAGAAGCTACTTTGAAAGCTCCCGTTTCACAAGCCATGTCGCGATGGCTCTAGCTAGTCTAGTTGCCTACAGCTGGAAAGTGGCTTTGGGCTGTTGAAGTAAACGTGCTCATGGACTCTGACTCCGTAGTAATTGCATTGCACCCAAGACCTTGTTCTCCAAAGAGCTGTTCTCCGTCTCTGTCAGGGTTTGAAATTTAGGGCTTAGGGTTTAGATGTTTACACACTAAACCCGATAATCACTCAACCCGTAGTCCAAAACCCTAAGCTGTCAACTCGAAGCCTCATAGCCGAAATCCTAACTGCCAGGAGAAGCACGACGATACATTCGAGAACGCAGAGCATCGGCCAGTGCAGAGACTGACATGCAGGGGCTTCTTGCCTTTCCATGGGCTCCGCCTCCGTCTCATCGATTTTTAAGATTTTAGGGTTTAAGCTGCATAGTATTTGGGAATGTTGGGCTCTGGGATTGTTTAGGCTCTTGTGGTTCAGGGCTTTATTGTGTCAAGGTTCAGGTTTTACAGGGTAGTATTCTGAGGTGCATCCCTAAGCCCTCAACCCTAAACCCGTTGATTCAGGAAGACTTGACTCCCGATCTGCCAAATTCAGCCCTAAACCCTAAACCCTAAACCCTAAACCCTAGAAACTCCTGAAACGCTCAACCGCGCACCCTCCAGGTTCCCCAGTGGTACCCTTTTGTTTTTGTGTTTTGAGCCCTATTAATTTAAAACCAAATAGTAGGAAATGGCACCCTTGTTTTGAAGGCGCAGCTCTAGTTCAATCCTCAACTTGCCCTAAACCTTGCTTGAACCCGAAACCCTGCATCGACCGAGACCCTGCTGGAAACCTGAGCCGAACTCCGTTGCCAAGTTTAATATGGTCTCTTGTTGGGTCGCACCTAATATTTAGGGTACCAAAAAGGGGACCATAATTTATATGTTTATCCCCAAGGCCCTAAGCCGTAAGCCCTGCTCTCTTCATCCTAAACTCAGCATTGCTTTTAGGCTTCAGTTGAGGACGAGGGTTCTGGGATTTTAGGGTTTAGGGCTTTCGGATTCTCAGGTTTAGGGTGTAGTGGTGTAGATGAGTTTAGGGATGTATTTTTTTTCGGATTATGGCTTAGGGTTTGGGTGGTTGTGCTTGGGGCCTCGCCCCGGCACCCCCCGAGGCCGAAAGCTCCCCAAAGCCGAAACTTTAAACTCTACCTGGAGGATAGCTATACTTATAAACTACTTATAGACCCAATGAAGGTAGTTATAGCCATACTTGCTGAGTCCCATGATCCCCATTGTAGAGCCCTTTTAGATCCCTTTAAGGAACCCTATCTTAGAACCCTATAGTGCCCTTAAAAGGAACCCTAAACCATAACACTTCAGGAAACGCTTGCGATGACATGAAAGCAGCGCTGCCCACGAAGCTCGGCTCTTGGGGCGGCTCGGACGCATGAGAAGTGACCACTGGACTCCCCTACTTAAAGGATCATGGGACCTAGTAACTAGGGTACCTTAAAGGGCTCCTTAAAAGGGATCTATAAGGGTTCTATAAAGATGGGTTTAGGGTTCTTAAAGGGTCATGGGACCTAGTAACTAGGGTTATTATAACTATACTTATTGTAATTACTTATAACTCCTTAAGGTACTTATAACCATACTTACTCAGTCCCAAGATCCTCCAAGTATTTTTCTTTTGTTAAGGAATGACAAGCGTTGTTTTGGGATTGGGTTAACCGTATGCGTTCCTTCGTCATATTGAGAAGGGTTGTGTTGGGAATGGTTTTAATCATACTTGTGCCAGACTTGGGCCCTCACGTGGCTGCTCTGAACCCTTGAGGCAAGAACCCGTAAGCCTCAGCAGGCAGCTACGTCGATGTCAGAGGCACACCTACCATCTGGACAACTCGCTTCATGGAAGAAGTGGCACCTGGGCTTTCTCTGCTTTGTGCTAACTTTAGGGTTTAGGGGTGTAGGGTTTAGGGGTATAGGGTTTAGGGGTCGGGTTTTAGGGTTTCAGGGTTTTAGGGTTTAGGGGTTAGTGCTTACAGAGCTTTGCATTCAAGTCCGAGCACCAGCTCAGACACGGATGTGATGCAACATGGCAGGGAACATTGCACCTTTTTCGATGATCCTCTGAACCTCTAGAGAGTCTTTGATTGGGTGCCTCCTTGAGAGGCGGAGTCTTGGGTTGAAGACAGGTTGGAAAAAAGTAAGGCAAGTAAATTTCTTAGCACTGCTTCCGCCATGAGCAAGCAGATGTTTCATTGCGGTGTAATACAGAAGCCTGATTGCTTAGAACATGTTAATCCTGAGGCTCAGTTTTACTATCAGATACCCCTTCCCCTCCCCCCCCGAACCCTATTGAGGCAATGAAGGCTCCCATAGTGCCCTGGCATCGGAGGCATCAGCTTCACCAACAGATCTGGTCCCAGCCGAAATCCTGTGAACAGACAGAGCTTTAAAACATAAACCCTTAAACCCTAAACACTAAACCCAAAGCACTTAAATCCCTGAATCCCTAAACCCCTGAACCATCTTAAACCCTAGACCATCCTAAACCCCTACACCCCTAAACCCTAAAACCCTTCCCAAGCCTCTACAGTCGAAGAGGCCACCCGAAGCTCCCGATCTTAGTCGCCCAGGAGTCACAGATCCTTAGCCCTAAACCCCAAGTCCTAAGCGCGACGAAGGAGATGAGAGGCCCCCCTAAACCCAAAACCATCCTAAACCCTAAACCATCCTAAACCCTAAACCATCCTAACCCTAAACCATCCTAAACCCTAAACCATCCTAAACCCTGAACCATCCTAAACCCTAAACCATCCTAAACACTAAACCATCCTAAACCCTGAACCATCCTAAACCCTGAATTATCCTAAACCCTGAACCATCCTAAACCCTAAACCATCCTAAACCCTAAACCGAACCATCCTAAGCCCTAAACCACATTAAACCCTAAATCCAAAGCCCGACTAAGGAGATGAGATGCCCTCCTGGACACTATGTTGCCAACATCAGGCCCGCATGGCCTGCAATGTCCATGGGGCATTTAATTGGGGAATTCCGAAACATCTCTAAACACCCTAGACAGTGAACCTCGAATTCAAAGCAGCCCGATCTCACAGCCCTTAACCCAACCGTCGTAGTAGCAGCAGTAGTAGTAGTCGGCGTCGTCGTAGCGGAAGCGGGAGCAGAAGCTGTAGCAGCTGCAGTTGTAGTTATAGTTGTATAGTTGTAGTGATAATAATAGTAGTAGTAGTAGTAGTAGTAGTAGTAGCTGCTACTACTACTCCTGCTACTGCTACTGCTACTGCTATTGCTACTGCTACCGCTACCGCTACCACTACCGCTACCGCTGCGGCTACNTACCGCTACCGCTACCGCTACCGCTACCGCTACCGCTACCGCTACCGCTCCCGCTCCCGCTCCCGCTCCCGCTGCCGCTGCCGCTGCCGCTGCTGCTGCTGCTGCTGCTACTGCTACTGCTGCTACTACTACTACTACTGCTGCTACTGCTGCTACTACTACTACTACTACTGCTGCTACTGCTACTACTACTGCTACTACTACTGCTACTACTACTACTGCTACTGCTACTACCACTACTACTACTACTACTACTAGTACCACTACTACTAGTACCACTACTACTAGTACCACTACTACTAGTACCACTACTGCTACTGCTACTGCTACTGCTACTGCTACTGCTACTGCTACTACTACTACTACTGCTTTTTCTACTAACTTCCTCCTACTACGACGGCGACCATCGCCACTAGTTGCCGGCACTGATGCTGTTCCTTCGGCACTGGGTATTCTGCCGTGATGACCCACAGACGTTGTCATTCGTTTTGTGTCGGCGATGCCGAAAAGCACTACGATCAGATTTGTATTGGTGTTGCTTCTAGGCGTGCAGACGCTGACTTCTTTCCCATACATGCAAGGTTTTTCGTCTCTCAACCTAACATCCAGCCCGAGGTGTCACGAGTCTTTCTGCCAAAAGAAAGAGCTGCTCTGTGCGTTGCCCGACTACTCGGCGGGCAACTGGTTCGTTTCTGGTGGCATGTGCCATGACAGCAGAAGTGAACATCCTGCAAACTGGATAGGCCGGACAGCAGCAAGCTCTAACCTGAACAGCATCAGAGACTGCTTGGCAATACGTGTTTATCCTTCGTAACGCAAGGCCTTTAATGCAGTAACGGCTGAAGTCGACCCGGTGCGGTCGTCGGCTTCTCCTGTGTCGTTGTGCAAGCGTAGCCACCTTGCCCGGAAAGTCCTAGAACTACAAGCAGCGACAACCCCGACCTACGCCTTGGGTTGTAGATGCCCCGAACCAACAGGTACTACTCCCACTGCTTCACCAACAAGGCCCGAGTCAAGGGCTTACCTTCGGTTGGTACAAATTCGGCGGAGGCGGTTTGTAGAATCAGCCGATGCTGCTACAAATTTCGCTTGCCACATTGACCCTGGTTACTGTTCCTGTGCGACTTGTGGGAACGCTTCGTTCCTGAGCAGATATTTTATTCGCAGGTTTTTACATCCGACCAAGCCCAAACAAGCGTCTATGCAGAACAAGTTCAAATTTCCCTAAACTTGCAGACCATAAGCCCTAAACCCAAAGCCCCCTGAACCCTCAACCCTAAACCCCTAGGCCCCTAAACCTTAAGCCCTAAACCCCTAAACTCTACAGCATATGGGAGTTTCGAAAAAATAGGGGGACCCAAATATAGTACCCTGCATAGTAGGATCCTTATTATAAGGTCCCCAAGATGAGGTACCCCTACAGTAGAAGCCAGAAAGTTAGAACATCATTGGCCTCATGCCCTTAAGGTAAAGTATAAGGAATCCCAGCACTAATCCTCCTAAAGCTATGTTCCAACTTTCTGGCTTCTTCCCTAATTTCGGAAACTCCCATATCTGTTGCAGGGACAGCTCCCATGGTCTGACTGGATCAGAGACGCTCGGACATTGCTTGTTAAGACTCAGGTCCCGGCTCTGCTTTCAGATTTCAAGGATATAGGGTTTAGGGTTTGGGTTTTGGGGAGTAGGGTCCAGGCTCTGATTTCAGATTTCAAGGATGCAGGGTTTGCGGTTAAGGGTTTAGGATTTGTGTGTTAGGGGGCTTTGGGGAGTAGGGTTTAGTGTTTGGGATTAGGGTTTAGGGCAGTTGAGGGAATCGGTTAGTTGTAAGAAGTTTTGTTTAACCTCATAATGCTACTATTTGTACTGCACTGTCAATGTCAAGATCTTGAGAAGGACCCTCACTAAGCTGCTCTGATTTTGCTATTTACGCAGACCACGACTACCGGGACCGTAACAGTGTGCCCGGTCTTCAAGCTCACGTCTCTTTCCAAGAGGCCGTCAGCGGCAAGAGTCATGGGAGGCTCGGGCTTCTTGAGGGAAGCAGTGAGGGGTCCCCTCCGCTGCGCTTCGTACCACACAGTGCGGATGGAGCCCTAGGTTAGCCTGGGGCGGTGTACGACTCCAATGCACGGTTTAGGGTTTAGGGTTTAGCAGGTAGGCAGGTAGGGGTGTCGATCACGGGCAGTACTCTTCCTTACCAACTGTACTAGCCGCCACCGTCGTCTGGGGAACAACATCCCTCCCGGCATCTCGCTGCCGCATCTTTGAAGCCCTGAGAGTTCAAGCCGACAACCTAATATGAAGAGATCTAAGTACTCAGAATGTGTGACTGTCTCTAGACTATATAACTGTACAAAATAGCCCCAAGCCCTATTCTGATTATATGAAGGCCCTCTATCTACGCACCCGGGAGGCTTTGAGACTCCACACGCGCAGAGCGCTGCAGCGCGAAAGCCGAGAGCCGTATTAATCCTCTTCAAAACCTAGCTACCCTAGGGGCTGAGTAGGAAACCTATAACGTTGTGAGGCTTATATAACCCTACTATAAATCAAAAGGTTAACCTTTTTTGGGCCAGGGTACTCAGCCCCTAACGTTGCACTCCTCTTCAAGACCTAGCTACACTGATCCCTAAACTACCCTTAAACTCTAAGGTCTTAAACCCGAGAAACCCTAAACCCCTGAACCCCTGAACCCCTAAACCCTAAACCCTAAACCCCAAAGATCCGAGAACCCCAAGTATCCAGAACCCTCGTCCTCAGTTCTGCCAGATGTACATGAAGGATCATGGGATTTAGTAACTAGGGTACCTTAAAGGGCTCCTTAAAAGGGATCTATAAGGGTTCTATAAAGATGGGTTTAGGGTTCTTAAAGGGTCATGGGACTTAGTATCTAGGGTTATTATTGGGGTAGCTGTACTTATAAGTACTTATATCCCCAAGAAAGGTACTGATAACCATACTTTCTAAGTCCCATGATCCTCCAAGTACCTCTGAGGCTAGCAGGAACAGACCCCGCAACAAACAGAAAACCCACCCAAATCCAAAACTCTACATGCCCGACACCCATGTGGATTTAGGGTTTGGGGGTTAGGGTATCCAAAAGACCCCTAAGGCCGGAGCCTCAACATGCCATTGCAGGCTTTCAATTCTTAAAACACTAACCCCTCGAATCCTCGACGCTGTGCCCTGAACTGAAAGCGGCGAGTCCTGGAACCAACGCCCTGTCCAAAACCTTTCCCTCTGAGCAGAAGCCCTAAGCCCGAAAGCCTCAACCTTAAACCCTGAACCCTAAACCCTGAACCCTAAACCCTAAACCCTATAAACCCTGAAGGGTGAACCCTAAACCTTCTCCTCTAAGGATAAGCTCGCTCAAAGCAAGGGAGCCGAGAGGCTAGAAGCTGGGGGGGGGGGG